>JAVSCE010021462.1:0-11019 GCA_032199065.1 Smutsia gigantea
CATAGTGATTTTTCCTTTCTGATTTCTGATTCTGTTTATGTGTGCAGACTGTTTTTTTTTCTTGATATGTCTGGCTAGGGGTTTATCTATTTTGCTTATTTTCTTGAAGAACCAGCTCCTGCTTTCATTGATTCTCTCTGTTGTTTTATTCTCAATTTTATTTATTTCTGCTTTAATCTTTATAATGTCCCTCCTTCTACTGACCTTGGGCCTCATTTGTTCTTCCTTTTCTAGTTTCATTAATTGTGAGTTTAGAATGTTTATTTGGGATTGTTCTTTCTCGAAGTTGGCCTGTATTGCAATATACTTCCCTCTTAGCATGGCCTTCTCTGTGTCCCACAGATTTTGCAGTGTTGAATTATTGTTTTTATTTGTCTGCATATATTGCTTGATCTCTGTTTTTATTTGGTCATTGATCCATTGATTATTTAGGAGCATGTTATTAAGCCTCCATGTGTTTGTGGCCTTTTTCGTTTTCTTTGTGTAATTTATTTCTACTTTCATACCTTTGTGATCTGAGAAGCTGGTTGGTACAATTTCAATCTTTTTGAATTTACTGAGGTTCTTTTTGTGGTCTAATATATGATCTATTCTTGAAAATGTTCCACGTGCACTTGAGAAGAGTGTGTATCCTGTTGCTTTTGGATGGAGTGTTCTGTGGATGTCTGTTAGATCCATCTGTTCTAATATGTTATTTAGTGCCTCGGTCTCTTTATTTATTTTCTGTCTGGTTGATCTGTCCTTTGGAGTGAGTGGTGTTTTGAAGTCTCCTAAAATGAATGCATTGCATTCTATTTCCCCCTTTAATTCTGTTAGTATTTGTTTCACATATGTAGGTGATCCTGTGTTGGGTGCATAGATATTTATAATAGTTATGTCCTCTTGTTTTACTGACCCCTTTATCATTATGTAATGTCCTTCTTTGTCTCTTTTGACTTTCTTTGTTTTGAAGTTATTTTGTCTGATACAAGTATTGCAACTCCTGCTTTTTTCTCACTATTAGTTGCATGAAATATCTTTTTCCATCCCTTTACTTTCAGTCTGTGTATGTCTTTGGGTTTAAAGTGAGTCTCTTGTAGGTAGCATATAGATGGGTCTTGTTTTTTTATACATTCAGTAACTCTATGTCTTTTGATTGGTGCATTCAGACCATTTACATTTAGGGTGATTATCGATAGGTATGTACCTATTGCCATTGCAGGCTTTAGACTTGTGGTTACCAAAGGTTCAAGGGTAATTCCCTTACTATCTAACAGTCTAATTTAACTCACTTCATATGCTATTACAAACACAACCTAAAGCTTCTTTTTTTCCCTCCTTTTTCTTCCTCCTCCATTCTTTGTATGTTATGAATCATATTCTGTACTCTTTGTCTATCCCTTGGGTGACATCTATTTAGCCTTGAGTATACTTACATCTATAGGAGTCCCTCCAAAATGCACTGTAGAGGTGGTTTGTGGGAGGTAAATTCTCTCAGCTTTTGCTTATCTGAAAAGTGTTTAATCCCTCCTTCAAATTTAAATGATAACCTTGCCGGGTAATGTATTCTTGGTTCAAGGCCCTTCTGCTTCATTGCATTAAATATGTCATGCCACTCCCGTCTGTCCTGTAGGTTTTCTGTTGAGAAGTCTGATGATAGCCTGATGGGTTTTCCTTTGTATGTCATTTTTTTTCTCTCTAGCTGCTTTTAAAAGTCTGTCTTTATCCTTGATCTTTGCCATTTTAATTATTATATGGCTTGATGTTGTCTTCCTTGGGTCCCTTGTTTTGGGAGATCTGTGCATCTCCATGGCTTAAGAGACTATCTCCTTCCCCAGATTGGAGAAGTTTTCAGCAATTACCTCCTCAATAATACTCTCAATATTCTTTCATTCTTAGAGATTCTTTTTTCTCTCTGTGCCTCAGCTTCTTTGTATTCCTCTTCTCTAATTTCTGTTCCATTTACTGTCTCTTCTACTACATCTCATCTGCTTTTAAATCCCTCCATTGTATGTTTCATTTCAGATATGGAATTTCTTAATGATTAAATCTCTGACTTAAATTCATTCCTGAGTTCTTGAATATTTTTCTGTACCTCCATAAGCATGTTTATAATTTTTATTTTGAACTCTCTTTCAGGAAGATTGGTGAGTTCGTATCATTTGGCCCTTTTTCTGGGGTTTGTGAGATTTTGGTCTGAACCATGTTCTTTTGTCATTTCCTATTTCTGTGTGGTGCCCACTAGTGTGTAGAAACTCCAGTTTCTGGAGCTGCTCAGCCCCTAGAGTGAGGTTGGGGGTCGTAGGGGAGCGGAGCTGGTGCCTGGGGGGAGGAAAGATCTGTTTCCTGCTTCCCGTCTGTGGTGCCTGTTTCCAGTGTTAGAGCCAGTGGGCCAAGCACAAACGTGTAAACCTCTGTGCTTTGCATCTCTAGCTGTTGTAGGCAGGGCCTCCCCCTGGCTGGCCTGACGCCTGTGCAGTGACTGCAGGTTTGCGAGCAGGTGCCTACAGGCCAGTAGGAAGGCTCAGCAGGCTGTGTGTCACAGTGGGGGGCCTCCCAGGTGAGTAGGCAGCCATGGGGATGGAGCACCTGAAGCTCCTCAAAGTTCCCAACCTGCTGGGCAGAGCATGCCCAGACAACCTCGTCCAGCTCTCCCTTCTCCCACGCAGCAAGCTCCATGCAAACCCCACCCCTTCAGCAGCCCTCTCGCTGCTAGGAAGCCTGTCAGACCACCCGCCCTTCTTCTGACACAGAGTGGCTGGGTGTGCATCCCCCCCTCCACAAACGGCCGGAATGTCAGTGTCCCAGGCCCTCCACCCATCCGAGCTCCCCAACGTCCAGAGCACCACACAATATAGGCTTCTGCTCACAAAGGAGACCTCCAGGGCTAGGTGTTCAAGAGTCCCAGGATTCCACCCCCTCCCTGCTCTGTTTCTCTTCCTCCCGCCAGTGAGCTCGGATGGGGGAAGGGCCTGGGTCCCGCTGGATTAAGGCTTTCGTACGTTACCCTGTTTCGTGATGTCTGCTCTGTTCGTGAGGTCTTTATGCAGTCTGGTTCAGCCTTATTTCTTCTTGATGTTTTAGGGTTAGTTGTATTAATTAACTGTATTTTTGTACTATTTGTGGTTTTGGGAGGAGTTCTCCATGTTACCTCTCATGCCGCCATCTTGAATCTGCTACCCATATAACAATCCACACCAATCTTTCTTAACCTAGGTTCCCACATCTCATCTTCTCATAGCAGCCCAAAGGGCAGGTCATGTGAGCAGATGGGGTATCTCGAGCTCCATCAGGTGAACCACGCTTGGCTGAGCCTCCCCCAGAGCAAGGCAGAGCTGAGATTTGAACCCACGACTCGTGACCCTGTCTTGTATTTGTCTCATAGCATCACATTTGCTCTGCAAGTAAATCTGGCCTTTGGAAAGAATAAGGGGAGATCAGGGAGGCAATACCCAAGTCTGAAGATGGCTTCACATTTAGATACTAAAGTATTTTTGGGGTGGTGGTTCTTGGAACTAGATGGAAGCACATTCCTATTGGTAATGGATACGAGACTACTGCATAGACAATCTAGGCTATAGATGATGGGCAGCTCTCTACGACCTGCTATAATGTCACCCTCTCTTTCCCTTTTGTAATTACTGTTTTAGGGAGATACTGCCTTGATAGAATAATTTCAATTTGCATTTACATGATACTTTTTTTTTATTTCAAAAGAATTATATTAACAGGCTTAATTCTTAGAGAAACCCTGGGAGGAGGAGAAGTGTAGGTCTCTTTGAAGATGAGGAATATGAAGTAACTTTCCTAAAGTCTTATGCTAATGAGTGTTAAAGCAGAGTCTAAAACTTGAGGCTTCACCAAGATACCTGCAAAACCTGAAAACAAAACTTTGAGGACTCAACAAGCATAGGAAGAGATCAGCCACTTACAAAGAAGCAGGGTTGGCTAAGAATGGGGGATCCAAGTCTCTAAGAAATGCAAAGCCTATACATTGCCTGTGGTTTCAGAAAAGGTGTGATCTGCCCACCCAGTCTCTTAGAGAGAGGAGTCTAGAAAGCAAGGCTTTTGTGTAATTCCATGAGAGGGACAGATTCAGTGTCCTGATCTTTGAGACCACAGTGCCCTATTTCAAGGAACTGGAAACAGCAGCTGACTAGCTTGACACAGTGGAGCGATTCAGATCATCACACTCTTTCTTGTTTCGTGCTCACTGAGGAAGCTTTGGGCTGTGGTTTCCCTTCCTGAGTAGCTTTTCCTTGAGGAGGGTGCTGGTCAACTGTTGCCGCTTGGCGGTCATGCTGTCCTTTTACGATGAGCAACTGGACGTCATGGGCCGCCTACCATTATTTCTCCGTATTTTGATTACATTCTTCCTGAATTGGATTAACTGAGGCAAGGGACCCAAGAGCTGAAAACCAGATTCTGGGTGGTGGGGAACTTGCTAAGTCTTAGCTAAGTAACTAATGCACATGTCTCAACCTCCAAAGGCAGTGGAAACTGCCAGGCAGGAAATGTATGGCACACATTTAACATGGGGTAATGCAGCAAGAAAACAGAATGAGATGAAGGAAAGTTAGAATTAATAGAACTAAAGGAGCAGGTGAATCTGGAGTGGGCCAAGAGGGGCAGAACTGGGCATGCGGTGCGCCGTGTGCCTGATAGAGCCTAACCCCACCAAGTGGGGACAAACAGCACCGGCTCTGGGGCCAGGCCATTTTGGGGAGAATTCCGCTTTGCTACCTATGAGCTGACTGGAGATTTCATACCTCCTTTCCACTATCTTCTCCTCATCTGTATGGTGGGCCTCCCTCAAGGTTGCAAGGATTAAATGTGATAATGAACTTGCTATTATTCTAGTGCCTGCCCCACAAATGCTCAAGAAGTACATTTTGTTTTAATCCCTATCCTTTGAGATTAGGCATTAAACACAGGTGAAAGCCACTGAAATTCACTACAGTCTGAAGGACCTTGTTATACCGCAACCTTGGTGAAACTGTGGTCCCCCTGTGCCCTCAGCTCAGCAGCTGGCATCTTTCTCACTCACTCAGGCAAACCCCCCAAAAGCCCAGAAACATGCTGCAGCTTCACCCGACAAAGTCAAAGTGCAAGTTCCGGCCCCAGGATATCTTCCCTCACTGTTCACTTGCTGCAGACGGCACCTTCATTTAGGCACCTGCTCAGATGTCACATTATCAGAGAAAAGCCGGCCCATGTAACGGAGCATGCACGCTGCCACCAGGAGCTGGCGCTTTGTTCACTATCCTGCCATCTCTCTCTCCGTGGCACTTCATTCCCCTGACATGCCATCATGTGTTTACTACCCGTGTCTCCCGCTAGCCTGCACAGGAGCAAGTACTTAGCTTTGGGCTCTGCTCTTTCTTTTTATATTGCCCCTCACACTTCCCTTCTGCTACTCAAAAGCCTAGAAGGGTTGTCTCTTGAAAGAGACCCAAGGGTCTTCTTACTTTCCCATGGAAAGGCAGCTACGTGCCAGCTCCACAGTATTTTCACATGTTTGCAAAAGATAGGATGTACTCTGTGCAAGGTCCAAGGCTAGCTAGGTATCCGATGAAGAGCACTCCAGGCAGAGAGATAGTTCAGTGCAAAGGCCCTGAGGTGGGAGCAGGTATTGAGGCTGGAGTGGAGGAGCTGGGGGTTGGGGAGGTGGGAATAGAAGAGAGAATTACAAGGTTTCTGATCTAAGTAATGAAACAATGGAATTGCCATTTGTTAACATGAGTCAGCTGGGGGGAGGAGCAGGTTAGGGTGTGTTAAGTTTTGAGATGCTTTCAGGATGGAGGCCACATGTCAAGTGCTTTGCATACATTATTTCCAATGCACAGATAGGGAAATCGAGGCACTAGAGATTATGGGTCTCAGAACATGTATGTAGAAGGGCTGGGATTTGAACCAGGTTACTTCTCCAAGGGTTTATCACCCTGAGAAGCACTGGTCACTGAAGGAAGGGCTGAGAGAAGACTTGCCTCAAGCCGGAAAAACCGAGAATAATTTGGGTGAGGTGAACTCAGACTTCTTTCCCAAATTCTGTAATACCAGGACAGAGTAGGCCCTTTGGGGTTGGACTGCTAAGTTTAGGGCAAATGAGAAGAAACACTGCATCTCAGGAGCTGTGGGGCTTCTGGCAAATCCATTCCCACATCTCTCCAGGCTGTCACATGCCACAACCTTGCAATGACACGTGGAAAATCCACGTGAGGGTATTACGGGTTACACTCTGATTTTTCATATTTTCTAGTATGTGCTTAGAAATCATTTACAAAAAAATATAACTCATGTAACAGACAAGTCCTCTGAGCCTGATCCCCATGACATCTGCAGCCCAGCAGCACCTGGGAGCTGTTGGAAATGCAGAATCCCAGGCCCCACACCAGACATTGAATCAGAACCTACATGTTAGCAACATGCCCAAGGAATATACGTGTTTGCTACGATTTGAGAAACCCTAGAGCAGCCGTTGGCAAACTTTCTACAGAGGGCCCTACAGTAAATATTTTAGGCTTTGCTGGCCTGTCACAACTACCCAGTTCTGCTGTTGTGGCGTAAAAGCAGCCCCAGGCAAGATGTAAAGCAATGAGCGTGGCTGTGTTCTCTGAAACTTCATGGGCACCAAAATCAGAATTTTAAATAACTTTCAGGTGTCATGAAATCCTATTCTTCTTTTGATTTTCTTTCAACCATCTAAAAAACTAAAACTCATCCTTAGCTTAGACGTTGTACAAAAACACACCCATCTTCTGATTTGTCCCCAAGTCTCCTACCCCTAGCTGGCGTGATCTCTCTACTCTCGGGGCACGGGGCTCCCCCTTTCCCTCACAGCCGTGTCAGTGTGTGCCTCAAAGTCACTTACTTGTCTAGAGCAACAGAAGAAACTGAGATTTTGAAAATATACTTGGCCAGTTTCCACAAGTACCGTGTGTTTGCTCTTCCGTCTCTTGGAAGCTTTCTCTGAGAAAACCCAATATGGAGGATTCCATAGCTCAGGGGAGGTGCTTGTTACATTGAAGTGGTCTTTATTCTCTTTCTCCCCTCTGTTTTCTATTTCAACTTCAGGGAAGGAAGAATACACAATGCAGGGAAAAAGACAATCATTAAAAGTAACATTTGGGAGGGAATTGAAAGAGGAACTTGGAGAAGGGAGATGCACTCTAGGAGAATAAGAAGACTGTGCCAGCATCAGTGGGCTGTGGGGAAGAATGCATGACTTGATAAATAAAGCAAACTGTGTCAAGGAGCCTTGCTTGAGGAGAGTTTATGAAGCAAGATGGGCAGTAGGAGGATATGACAAAAATACAGATAGGAGAGCGATTGGCAGAGAATCTTACAAAGGCTGAGATCTGAATTTTATAAATCTGTAGTGCATTTTCATGGCAACTGGCACGTTTCCATTTTGTTAGAAATCTGGAGAAACAGAGGAAATAACCCTGACTAAACACCTACTGGATGTCAGGCAGGTTACAAGGCGTTTCCCATCAGTATGTCAATTTTCATTAAAGCCGCTCATGGAAATTAAGGATGCTGGCCTTCGTTTTCAAGATGAGGAACCTGAAAAGTGAAGAGTTGGGACCGGAACCTAGTTCTGTCTGACGACAAATACCTTAATGTTCTACACAGTCCTGCATGGCACAATTTATGGTGGAAATACTGCCTTCATGAAATTCCTTATTTCTTCATATCATTAGAAACCCTCAATTCTTGGGGTTGGGGAATAACATAAACAGACCAGGCGACTTTATGTTTTCCTGTTTATTTTTCCCCCCAACAAATGTAATGCTTTTATTAGAGAGACATCAAGTCTTGTCTGTTATGAGGAAAATAGCACCACTGAACAATCCAGTACATTGGCAGCCTAGTTTCTGAAGTTAAACTGTGTGCTACCAAATCACTCTAATGACAAATGCATAAATCCTTGGCAGAAATGTGGAGTTTGGGACCATTTTTTCAGGGATTACTCTGTCAGACACATATTATTATCTCATTTAATGCTCCAACAGCCTTGAGAGGTCTTAACACCCTTTTATGGATAAAGAGATAGAAGATTAAATATCTTGCTTCAGGCTACACAGCTGATAAGAGGCAGGGCCAAGATTACAACCAAAGACCTTGTCTAGGACGTGTGTCCTCTTAGCCACCACACTGCAGGGAAGACTCCTTTTGGAAAAGATGCAATCACACAAGATTCCACAGTGCACTCAACCTTCTTGGTATCACATGCCACAATCTTTTTGCTGCTGATGGTGGATATTATGAAACTTTCAACATGGACAATCCTTGGTGTGGTATGGGTGAAAGAGCAAAAGTGGGTTAAACTAGTTTAGCTTTCTGATGTCTTCCTTAGAGCAATTTCCCCTGGTGAAACAACCAGCCACCCACCCACTAGGATGGTGGTTCTAAAACCAATAGAAAAATACATGCCTCTTGGAGATTGCCATATGCTTATTAAACATTTTGGGCTCGAACTAGGACTTTAGTAAAGGATTCCACTGAACTTTAACCTAGTTTCCCAAGGCCCAGTATACACTACTCCCTCATGTGTATTAACCTGTCAATATCTGCAGAGCACACGCCGGGGACACTGGAACTAGTCTGAGGGATGTCTAGCCAGCTTGCGGTTGATTTCTGCAAATATGAACATGAACCTGGAGGACTCATTGTACACTCCCGGAAAGCAGGAAGAACCAGATGATCAATGTGCACATCTTCTAGTTGGGTCTGTTTGCACCTTCTGCAGCTGATGGGAATTGGGCCTTTGCATGGGCCGTGTCACCATTTGCATGGGCCGTGTCACCATTTGCCAGTTCATGACAAGTTGAGTCTCACAGTTGTCATGTGAGCACACACACTTAAAGCAAGTTGGCTCATGAACCCAAGATTAAGTCATGTTTTAAGAAGAACCACCTGACTACAGCACTTGAATGATCCATCTTTCTCTGAGAAAGGGTGGGCCCTATCGTCTATGTTTCTTACCCCTTATTATTGATATTTGACATTTTTACTTATATGCTGCTTATAATTAGAAGCACCTAATCTTTGTGGTAAGCAAATTCATGACATAGTTCTGAGCAATTCCTATTGGGATGTGTGTCAAATTTAGAGTGGGACTGTGGACAAACCTACGACAATGTAAGTTCTTTGATATGCAGAGAAAAACACATTTTTTAATGAAAATTCAATCTTTCCCTTTATTCCAATGATTACCTCAAGAAATTACTTCAAGAAATGAAAACATAGCCTTTTAAACCTGGAAAGAACTTTGGAAATCCTCTAGTCCAAACCTCTCCTTCACTGATGAGGATGGCGAAGCTTGAAAAGATGAGGTAACAGGTCCACGCAGTTTTGTCTGTGGAAGAGCTGGGCTGGAACTCAGTTCTCTGTCCAGTGCTCTTCTCTTACACTCCTCTCTTCTCATTTAAGAATTCAGTGTCATTTTAAAGAGTTACTTTCTTGATCATTCACTATAAAGAAAGCTTGCCTCACATTTTTTGTGCTGGAGTGGAAGTCAAGTTACACGACACCGCCTGCCCCTTGATAGCCCTCCACTTTGCCTTTTTTTCCTGTTCTCTGTCCTGAACTTGCTCTCCTCTCCCCTTCAAACAGTTATGTTTATCTTTGGAAATATGTGTGTGCACTTCGCAACCTGGCTGGAACTGGAGCAAGGTGACTTGATTTAATGAAGTTTTTCCACAGTGCTTAAATTTGCCCAAGCGTTGGGAAGGTTGGACAACTAACACAAAGTGAACTGCCATCTTGTGTCCTTTCAGCAGGCCTATATTCTGTTAACATAAGAAGACTTAAGAAGGGATAAGAAAAAACTGCAGAAACTCCACTTGAAGTACTTGCCTAACAACTGAAAAAGTTCAAGGCTGTTGTTCATTGCCTGAATTTTCCCCTTGTGATTCGCTTGTAGTCCTTAAGTCGTCTTCAGACATCTGATCGAGGAAGCATCAGAAGAAAATAAAAAGTTGTGCATTTGCATTTAAGTCAGTGCCCTGGCTCATAGGAGTCGGTGGAGAAAGTGCTTTGCTCCCTTGGTGCTGGGTGATCACAGTGGGAGCCTTTCCCTATGCAGGAAGCCCTTGGAGCAGCAGGGCCCACTGCGCACAAGAGCACACGCTTTCATATTTCTCATTCCTCAGTAGACATTCTCTGAAGGGCAGGCCTGTTTTTTCCATTCTAGCACTTACCCTCAGGCCCCCGAAGTACCCAGGAGGGCCATGTTTTTAATCAGAGGTTGAAATGGAACCTCCCCCCGGTGCCCAGGGAGAGTCCCTTTGGGGCAGCGGCTCGCCTTCCGGAGGACAGCATCCTGGTGGGGGTGGGGGCTCAGCTTTGATCCCAGGGCACCTTTTGTCCCTGGAGACGCCCTGCCAACTAGGTATGTGGAGGGAGTGATGTCCGCTTTCCAGGGCGGCAAGTGTGGGTTTGGGGAGCGGGTCGGCCTCTTTCTAGAGTGGAGGGGCATGGGAGCCAGCCAACACGGGTGGGCACGGCGAACTCACTAACAGGGCGTCTCCGGGGAAGTTCGGGCGGGGTCCGCGGTTCACGGGGTTCTTCCTCTCAAATCCGTCCCTGGGTAGAGCGGCCCCACTTCTCACCCAAACTCGTGGAAATGAGGAATTAGGCGGGCGCGAGGTTCGGCGAGGCGGAGCCGGGGAGCACCCGGCCCAGGTGGAGGGTGAGGCCCCTCCAGCGCCGGTCCGCGGCCCAACCGCCTAGGCCGGGCGGCCCCGCGGGGCCGGTTGTACAAAGACGGCAGCGGGGGCTCTGGGACTCCGGCCCGGGCCGCTCAGGGCGGCCGGCCCGCCAGCGCCACACGTTTGCCTGCCCTCCGCAGCCTGGCGAGGCGGCGGCCTCCTCCGCCGGCGCGGGGTCCCCTGGTTAACCCCTGCCCGTCAGCCCGGCCGCTGATTGGAGGAGGCGGGGCGCCGGGGCAGCGGGGACGCCCCCCACCTTCCTCGTTCCCTCCCCCTCCTCCCCACTGTCGGCTCTCCCCCACCCCCCCAGGACCCCCCCCTGCTT
>JAVSCE010021463.1:0-163529 GCA_032199065.1 Smutsia gigantea
CCGGACCCTGAAAAGCAGCTACCACTCACCAGATACATCCATAGCCCCAGGCCAAGCTCTGCCATGAGAGGCCCATGTCACAGCCTTGGCCCTCAAGGGCATCACTAAGTAAGAGCATGTAACTCAGGCACCCTGTGAGTGTTCACATTCTGATCTTCAGGGACAAGGTTCTGCATTAAAGTTATCCAAAAAATGCAAGCTTCCAAAATATGGCTTTACTTTTAAGATTATACCACTGGGGTTGAATAAATTTCTTGGCACCCCTGTGTATAAATCTGGTTGAAGCTTCACGGTGAAGTCTGAAAAAGAGACAGATAGACCAGTCAGGCAGACCCCCAGTGACAGAAACAACTATTCCCTGGAAGGGGAAAAAAGGGCAAGGGAAAAAAGAAAAGGGGGAAAAGACATCTTTATTTGTTTTTAGAAAATTTAGAAAACAGCAGTCTCCCTGGCTCTCCACAAGATCAAACCAGCTCCAAATGGGAGTTGCTAGGTATTTGCCAACACTTCAAATCAAAGTCTGATGGGCCCAATAGCCCTGTTTCTTTTCTTCTCCTCCCTTTGTATTTCAACACGACAATTTCATTTGTTTCCTGAGGCAGCCTGCCCATTCAACAAGTGTTCTGATTGATCCACGACCTTCCGGCTCCTCTTCTAATCTAAATCAGAACACAAATGTACACGACCCCCTCACTTCTTGCTAGGCCCTCTGCCTCATTCAAAACAAATACCCGAAGGCAGTCTGGGAATGACCATTTAACCACAGGGTCTGCATTTTCAGCGTAAGACCATGCCCACCAAAGTCCCACCCAGGGCCAGTCAAACTGCCCACTTCTCTGGGACTCGTCCAGGAAGGTCCCCCAATTCTCTGTCCCCTTGCCTGCCCTCAGGGGACACTATGGCCTTTTAGGTGTTGGTACCTATAACTCTAATATTAGGTTTAGGGCACAGGTCTGGGTGGGGTACCAAATTTGGACTTTCTTAGATCCTATAAGAAACTGATAGATGTCAGTTGTGGGAAAGAAATACCTTTAGGCTTCATCGAAAAGTCAACCCCTATGGACTCCCATTTAAGCAGGACAGAGCCGATTGGAAAATTTGCTTCCTTCCTCATCTATTAAAGAGGACAACCAACAGAAACAAAAAACAAAACAATATAATTTGGGGAGGGGGCAGTTCACTGCTCATGTGAGCTGCTCTTAGAAATGTGGGCAGAAGTGCCACATGCAAAAATCCCACACTCTGGGCTCATGTGGCCTCCCCGCGGCAGCAGAGGAGCAGGAGCTAAAGTGAGACGATCACTGCGGGGCCCGTTTCATCTCTGCTCAGGGGTTCCCACCAGGAGAAAGCCGGCATCTTCAGGCTGCTGTCCTGTGACACGCAGGAGGAACATCTAAACTCTTTTTCAATCTTGTAGAAAAAGAAAAAACAAAACACCCACACAGTGGGGAACAATTTCCCCACTGTGTGGGTGGTGGGGCCCCGAGAGCTGTTATCTGCAAAGGGCACTTCTGGGGGTTACCCAGCTGTCACCACCATGTGGATTCCACCTGAAAACCTCAAGCCAAACAGTGGGGAAGAAACATCAAGAGGCGATTTTCCACTCTGAGAAAAGGACTTGACTTTACAAAAATAAAACCCCCATGATAATAAACAAGGTGTGTACATGACTTGCTGTCAAGTGTACCGTCAGTCGCGGTAGATGCTCCTGCTTGCTCGGTACGTTAGTACCATTGGAGTATGGCTAGGTCATTCTCCATTTCCTGACGCCTCAGCCCCTTACCCACACGACATCTCACTCACACACACCCGCATGCACTCCTGCACCACCCAGACAGGTCTAGCAGGAGTGTGGGCTGACCCCATGTCTGGGGACAGAAGTGGGAGTAGTTGGGGTGTATGTGTGAGAGCTGGGGGGAGGGGTGTTCTTAACCCTGAGCACTGTTCACTGTCCAATGAGGTTGGATGTCTGAAGCCCCAGTGCATATGTATGAAAACAAAACCGAGCATCTTTCAGGCATAAGTCCCTCATTTGCCACACAATGGGCCTTCTTGCTCCAGGCAGAGGTGTAGCCTGCTCACCAAGGTTATGGGATTGTAGTGGTCTCCTCCCAATGCTTGCCACACTCTTTAAATGCCCCCTAATCTGCCAATCTGTTCCTCTTCATAAGTGAACCCATCCATCCTCCCAATATCTTGGAACCATGTTTGCCTCCCCTCCCTCTCTTAATCCCATCTCCATCTATTACAGAAGTGTGCGGGGTTTTCTCCATCTCTCTTGGCCCTCCTAGAATTTTGGAAACAGTCTTGGTGACTAGAAACCAAAGTTCCAAACCTTGCTTCCAAAGGTATCAATTCTGGCATCTGGGTTCTGGATAAATATGACAAGGATAATGGAAACTTTCTCACTAGCAACTGTGAGCATTTGAAGTGTCCCAGAACTACTCAGACATAAGATACAATGCCATTTTTAAAAGTAATTGATAAGAAAACAGTATGGCAGCTCCTTAAAAATAGACTTACCATATGATCTAGCAATTCCCCTTCTGGGTATATACCCAAAAGATTTGAAAGCAGGATTTCAAAGAGATATTTGTATACCCATGCTCATAGTGGTATTATTAACAATAGTCAAAAGGCAGAAACAACCCACATGTCTATCCACAGATGAATGGATAAACATATATATGTACACACACACACACACACACACACACACACACACACACACACACACACATTTGTGCAATGGAGCATTATTCAGCCTTCAAAAGGAGGGAGATTCTGACACACACTACAACATACATGAACCCTGAGGACATTCTGCTACGTGAAATAAACCAGTCATAAAAGGACAAATACTGTATGATTCCACTTATAGCAGGTTCCTAAAGAAGTAAAATTCAGAGACAGCAAGTACAACAGGGTTACCAGGAGGGAATGGGGAGTCGGTGCTCACTGGGTATGGAGTTTCAGTTTGGGAGGATGATAGAGTTCTGGAGATGGTTATGGTGGAAGGTACACAGCAGGGCTAATATAATCAATGCTACCGAACTACATACCTTATTAACTTTTTTAAGAGTTAAAAAAGTAAATTTTATGTTAGCTACATTTTACACCAAAAAAAAGCAATTGACAAAGGGATGAAAGTTCCAGTTAATCTAAATAAGCTAGGATTTTTAAAGGGGGGACCCAACCAGACATCCACACCCTTCATCTTCTTCCTCCTCTGTGAGGACAGAGGGGTGACAGGGCCAGGCAGTGGGAGGGCAGAAGAGCCACTGCCCAGCAACACAGTGACCTGCAGGCTTCTGAGAGGAGAGGCCAATGGCTCCCGTGCCTGCTGACCCCCGAGGCAGGACAAAGAATGTGGGGTGAGGAGCAGGTGGAGCTGGCCTGACCTGCACATGGCTTTCCAGTGACACCAGCTGCTGCAGATTGGGGGTTTCCCAGAACACGGGTTCTTCCCAGCCATAAATCCAGATGCTGTTATGCTTCCTGAAACATTTAATTAAGAATTCCTTACATTTCAGAGGTCGTTTTAGGAAAACACAGCCTCTGAAAATGGCCTCTCCATCCCCACTGCGTCTGCGATGCTGGCACACGGGTAGACAGGTGCCGGCAGTAGCCCCCGTTGTCGTGGCTCATGTAAACTGGATGTAAACTGCTCTTCCTACCAGGTCAGGCAAACCAACATCTGTGTATCAGCTCTGAGTTACGGCAACCACGCCCCAGTCATTCTTGCGGCTCCTAAGACCCTCAGACTCCCGGGCAGGGGACACGTGGCTGCTGAGGGCAGCCTTTTGGGACTACTGGCTTCACTGGGCCACCACGCACTCCGGGGTCCCAACACCCCAAAGTAGATAGCAAAGGACCTTGGAACTTACAGGGACATCTCAGTAGATGTCTTCACTTTCCTCCTCCTCAATCTCATTACTTTCATCATAACATATTTAGATTTTTGTTTATTGCATTTATGTAAATATCCACAACTCCCTGGACTTAATACCCCAGCGCCAGGGTAGGGCACATGACAGCCCAGAGGCAAACATCCCTGGAAACACAGCGCAGGAGCAGCAAAGTTTGCCAAGATATCTCCTGCACGAGCACAGATGGTGGGCTGGCCGGGGGTAGCACAGAAGCACCCTGCTGCTCTGCTGCTTGGGTGGGGCCTGGGGCCCGAAGAGACATGCTCCCACACAACAGATGGCATCCCATCCAGTTCTGTGCAGGGATTTTCCTTTGAGGAGTGGGCTCTAAGTTCAGGGCCAGGGCTGAACTAGGGCTAGAGAAGGTAGGCTGAGGCAGCCAGGATTCAGCCTATCCCTCCACACCTCCCACACTCTGCCTCTCCTCCAGATAAATGTCAAACAGTAATTAAAGACCATGTTGTGCAGGGACCATACTGTCAGCCTGCCAGGGGCATCTGCCTGAGTGGGCTGAGCGGGCCTCCACTGTCCTGCTTCAGCAGAATGAGGATGGTTTGAGATCCACTTCCTCTAAGAAGCCTCCTGTGATGGGTTCACCCTTCCTATAAGACTTGCATCTAACTTCAAGTCTTCTTTGTACATATCTATAATGAGTGCCCTGTAGCAAGGACAGTGTCTTAAATTTCTTTTCACAGGGCCCTAAAAAAGTACTCCACCATTCAGCTGGGCTCTGTGGCAGGCTGCATTTCCTAAAAGTGGCCACATGGAGACGCCCTACCTCCCCTGCTCTTGTTACAGGAGGACCACCACTCCTCCCACTGAGAGGCAGGGCCTTAGCTTCATCCCTGCAAAAGCAAGTGGGGGCTGGTGACGACTCCAACCAATAGAACAAGGTGGCAGTGATGCGATGTGGCTTCCCAGGCTGGACCACAGAAAGGACACAGCTTCCACCTGGCTCTCTCTTTCCAGGACACTCACTCAGAGAAAGCCAGCCGCCATGCAGGGAGGAAGCCCAAACGAGCCCATATGAGGACCACATGGAGATACGCACGGCCAAAGAACAGAGGCCGCCAGCCGCCAGCCAGCAGACCCATGGGTGAAGGAGCCTTCAGAGCACTGTGTCCTCGGCCCTGCATCTTTCGGTACAGGCCCCAGACTCTGTGAGGCAAAAACAAGCCATCTTCACAGTCGTCTCCAAACCCCTGGTCCTCAGAACACACAAGCACGATAAACAGTAGCATTGGGTAGCAATAGGAACTGAGGCTTTAGGTGCCATTGGAGCTGGGTTTCCATAAATGTGCCCATTGGATGAGGAATTCCAAAGCTCTGCTCTCCACAATCAACTCTGGTTCACTGCCTCCAACATCCTTTAACACAATGGAGCTCTATCCTCAGCTCCTATAGAACCGTGGCTCAGGGCATCCGCTTTTCCACTCAGCCCCTTAACCACATTGCTTCAGCAAAGCTGGGCTGCCCTGGGGACAAGTCCTTTAAAACCCCACACAGTACTTCCTTCCGGAGCCACACTGCCCCCAACCCTACAGGAGACAGGTGTATGTAAGTCACTGCCCAGTCCAGGGTAAGAAGACACTTTCCCCTTCTAAATGAAGGCTGTGTACAGTCCGGAGCAGAGTCCCTGCCAGCTCAGGGTGACCTTGGTAACAATACAGAATGATGCCAGGCACACATGTGCCAGGGGCAGGGAAGCAGCCTCCTCTCCACAACGTGGCCCTGGCGCATCGCAGCACCAGCACAAAGGTGCCGCCAAGCCAGGGCCTCCCTCAGGCCAGCCCTGCTCTGCGGTCCTACCTGAGTCCCTGATTCGAAAAGGATGATGGCCGGTCACAGTCCCTCAGCTGACAGAGTATTAAAAAGAAAGCTTTCTTCTCACGTTCCACGCAGACTCTGCCCAAGTCAGAACTCTCCACAGAGTCACAGCAGAGGAAGCCTCATCTTCACAGGAAAGAGCACGTTGCCCCCAAACCAGAGCAAGACCTTGGCTTTCTTAGGGCCTTAGGGAAGAGGCACCTTTAGCACTCATGCGGAAACAGGCGGCTGCTTTTCTCGACGTGCAGGACTCATAGCCAAGGAAAGTCCCACCAAAGGAAAAGAAATGGTACAATCATCTCTTTCTTTCTCCCTCTCTGTCTCTCTCTGTCTCTGTCTCTCTCTCACACACACACACACACATACACGTACCCCTCATTTTAGAGCAGGAGAGCAGACCAAGCAGACTACATTTAGGACATTCTAGAAGGAGGCTCTTGAACGTTTTAGAAAGAGAGCATTTCTAGCCACCCCCGGTGTCCCCCAAAACACATACACATGCACCCTCCACACCCAGTGTCCAGCAGGCATTAGAATCCAGAGTCCACTGTCCACACCACGCTTCCCACATGCAGAGCAGCCATATGTCTCAGCTGCGGCAGCCTGGCTGTGATCATAGGGATCAACGTGCTTCCGCGGGACACTAGGCCTCACCCCACCCAGGCATCAGGCACACTTATGAACCCAAAACATAAAAGCCACCATGAGTTCTCTGGAGTAGCCTTCCTCCGATGGTATCCAGAGATGCCCAACATGACCACACACTCATTCCTGGCTCCTGGGGATTCCAACCCTCCCCTGCCTTCTTCCCGCTCTCACCAGCACTTTCAAGGTTGCAGTGACGGCACCGTGCATACAACTTGTTACAAGCATTTTTAGAAGGCAGACTCATTTGGAATTCAGGTGACTATGGTTTATTTGTTGAGAGCTGGCCCAATGTCCTGAGCTGCACCCCAGGAAGGGGGGTTTATGGACCTTACTTTAACTAATTCAGTATCTTAACACATTTTGATGTGTGCAAAAGGGCAAGGATGACACTTGTTCAAGAAACGAACATTTTTCATAAATATACAATTGAGACAAAGTAAGAAATCATGAAGAAAGACAAAAATAGGGGCTTTTAGCCATTCTCCGATATGCCTGAGAGGAAAGCGGGAGGTCTGGCACGAAGTGGGGTACAGGCTTCACTAACAAGCCCCCACCTGGCTTCGTATTCACACGGCCTTGTCTCTCATGCGTAACATCCCTGATTTGGGTTCTCACCCCTGGACAGAGTGTATTACCCACAAATTATTTCTGTGTCCCTACCCTAGAACATTGCATCTTTTGTTCTAAAAGAAATGTACTACTACCACCACTTTTACATAAAAACTGTATTCCTCCAAATAACAGTTAACTCTCCAATCAAGCAACTAGAACAATTTCATCTAATTGTTGTGACAGTGAGAAAATAGAACGGTCACCAAAATTAACTTCAAAACCCACAGACTCGAGCACATCAACAGCTATAAACCAGGAGGATATCCCTTAAAAGGAAAAAAGTTTTAAACTTTACCTGTGGCTACAGCGAATGGCTATCGTCAACCAAGCTGTAATTAAAGAGAGAGAAATACATATTAGATAGTATCAGGAACGTGCTGAATACACAAGCTAATTAACTTAGTATGGTCAATTATTTTTTAAACATTTCCTAAAATCCCCTACTGCAAATGCTTCATAACACATTTTAATGATAGATCTTTAGCGTCAACTTAGCTCTTAAAAGATTTTAATCACATTTTGAAAGGGTCCTGAAAATGCCTACAGTTATTTCATTGTGGATTAGACAGAAGGTGTCTCTAATCAGGAAAAACTTCCAAAACAGAGCTCTTTTTCTTTTCTTTTTTAAGATTTTTTATTTTTTTTTTATTGAGGTATAAGTGATCCCAAAAAATTGTATATATTTGAGGTGTACAAGGACATGATTTGACATATGTATATGCTGTAAAATGATTATCACATGTTATCACATTAATTATCACGTCCATCGCCTCAGTTACCTTTCTTTTTTTTTTTTTGATGAAAACTCTTTCAGATTTACTCCTTCGGCCAATTTCAAGTACACAATACAGTATCATTAACTAGAGCCACCATGCGGTACATTAGGTCCGCAGAGCTCAGTCATCTCAGAACTAAAAGTCTATACCCTTGGACCAAGGTCTCCCCATTTCTCCACACCCCATCCCTGGCAACCATCATTCTACTCTCTGTTTCCATGAGCAAAACAGTGCTTTTTCAGCTCTGAGACAAAGCCAGGAAAGGATGGTTTGCAGCATGCAACAGATTCTGAGGTTCGCATGAGGAGGGCACAGCTAACCTCGGTCCTGGGAGCCGTGCCTTCTACCCTCCGCCCCAGGAGCAATGAGTGGTGCCCAGGCCATGACGGCGACTGACCGACCACCTGGGCCAGCATCTCCCCAGGGGGATCAGCACGGGCTTCCCACTGATCCCATAAGCTCCAGGCCAGCAAGCCACACCCGAGGAGGGCAAAGCAATGAGCCTGCACGTGTGACATCAAGAGAAAGTGTACACGTTGCTGGGCACAGCAGCAAGTGGAGGCCGAGGTGAGTGTGATTTCCTCTGCAGTCTGTGGCATGTGGTGGAATCCTCCCAAGCGTAAGTGGAGGTGGAATCACACAGCATGGGGCTCGGCAAGGTCACCAGTACAGGTTACAAAACAATCAGGCCAACCAAGTTCAACTGCCAACCATATGGGCACCAGCAAGTTATTTAAAGTCTCAGTGCCTCAGTGTTCACAGCTGTAAAGTGGGCAGAATAATTATTTTCTCACAGGATTAATGTAAGGATTTTCCCTTTTTCCATATTTGTGTTTATATCTCTGAGTGTGTGCACATGTGTGCATAAATAGGAAAACAAATAGGATAAATTTATTTTATACCTGATAAATAGGAAAAGCTCTATAAAATAACTACCTGTACTACCACGGTATATAGGCAAAACTTATTAAAATGTTGTTGCATTCCAAAATTTAATTTTTGAGTTAGTTTTCAGAATTTTGAGAGCACTTCAGTATGTAAAAAAAATGGTGCGTAGCCTCAACCGTTGCCTCTAGAAATCTGATCATCCCATCTGAAGCTGAACTATGGCGTTAGGGCATTACAGCAGTTAAAAATCTAAGCATCATCTATGATACGGTTTCTGGGCAAAAAGTCTCCCTGAGTTGTACCTTAACATCCACAGACACAGCATCGTCAGTTTCCCTGATGTCAGCCCCGAAGAGGGTGGGAGGGGAGGTGACTGTTAGGGTGCCACCCAGGGCGCTTCCAGAAGGTGCAAAGGTGGAAGGGGCAGGGGAAAGGCAAAGGGACAGAGAGCCGGAGATGTAAAACCCTTGAGGTAAGAAAGGACAAAGACTCTGCCTTCCTGGACAGACTCCACTGTGTGTTCTCACTGCACACACCGAAATACAGAACCAACCACACACAGTGAGCCACCAGGAATCAGGGAGGACAGGCTTCATTTTACAAAAAGAATATCTAAAAGCAAAGGCCTCAGATATATGACATCAAGTCTATTTCATATCACATTCACCTGCGTTTGCTCAAAAACCCATCTCAACTAACCAGGAGTATATTTTCTCTTTGAGATTTAAGCATACAGAACAGGACACTGCCTCAGGCAAAATCAAGAATTTAAAGAACAAGGAGGAAATTACTTGAGGAAGGAAATAAAAACAGAAACTGCAGCCAAAAGGTCAGGATGAGCAATTTACAGATTTCACAAGCCGGGTAACTTTACATTTCCTGGGGTTAAAAAGTTCTGGCTTACAGTTAGGCTAATTATAAGATAATTTTACCAACTGAATTATTTTGATAAGCATTGGAGTGCTGCTTAATTGGTGGCTTTTCCACAGTTGAAAGATAAGCCTTTGCTGGAACAGAGAGAGGAAATGGGTGTGGGAGGGACAAGAAAAAGAAAAAAACAGAAAAAGTTGTTAAATGGCAGCTGGGCTGGTTAAAAGGGGCTGGGAGATAAATCCTTCACCGACGTGGATTTCAATTTCACATTTTTACTAGTCTCTTCCTGGTTCTGAATCAAATATGTCTCACTGTCATTTTTAAAAAGATATCTTCTTTAAGTTAGAAAGTGTGACCGGTGGACTCACAGAGACCAGCTGTGCATCCTGCAGGCCTGGGCGTGAACAGGCCAGGTAAAGACGTGCTAGGAACAAGATGAGATCGGAACCCGGGCAAAGCCTTGCAGCTTTCAGCTTAAGGGGTGGCTGGGAACGGGGTGTTGCACAGTCATTCTGGAATCAGGGCTTACACTCCACACGAATGTCCTGGATCCAATTAGGCAGCCCTGACAAGATGCTAGAAGTGTCAAAAAGTTCTTATGGGCCTTGCCATGGAAGCCAGGTTGGAGCGGGTAGATGAGGCCAATGAGATATGTGAGGAGCCTCCGTACACCTGCTCCTCCTCCCTCCTACATGTTACCTGACCTAGAGAAGGCAGGGAGCTAGAAAATTCCCCGAGGTTTCCGTACAGGGTAAACACCACAAAAAAGCCACTGTGTAATCTGCTGAGACATGGGCCCGAGATACTTCTCTCCCTTGGCATAAGGGACCGTCATCACCAGCCAGGCCTTTGCCCTAAGAAGCATCAGCAACTCAGATATGCTTTAAGCTGGTCTTACCACTGCCTGTGTGTGCACAGACACACATCACACATGCACAAATGCACATGTTCACACTCGATTTACACATACATGCACATGTGCTTGTGTGTGCACTTACGCACATACGCATCCACCCTTGCATATGTGTATGCACATGTGCACATGCACTCATGTATGTGTGCATGGATGAATGAGCACGATCCTATGTGCATGCACACACACACACACACACAAAACTCACATGCACTCACATGCATACACCAGCACATATGTACACGCACACATTCACCCAGACAAGCACTCACCCGCATGCACAGAGAGACACTTTGGCATTAGGAAAGGCCTGTAGAGACCCTGAGACAAAGAGAGGCCCCAGACAATTGACCCTTTTGTTGCTGGTCTCTGCAGGGATCCAGAGGAGAGCAGGGGGGAGCCACAGGGATTGGCCCCTGACCCAGGCCCAGCCAGGGCTGAGGCCCGGGGGCTTGGAGGTGAGCGGGAGTTTGGGGCTGCTGCATATCCTCACCAGAGAACACCCCCCGGACACACTGTAAGTACTGCCAGAAAGCACCTCACAAACTCCCATTCAGCGTGCTTCTCTTTAGATTTACACAGTCTGTTAATAACAAAATTAAATCACACTTTAATGGCAAGGAAAGAGTCATTTAACATTTTTCAAACTCTCCACCAGCTACAAAAACCTTTTTCCTGCTGCTTCAGCCTAAAAATACTTCTCTTTTGGAACAGCTGACTGAGACAGCTGTTTTGTATCAAGTCTGAGGGTTTTCTATATGACCCAGGGAGCTCAGACAACAGGCAGACCTTCCTGCATTCAAGGGTAATCTGAGAATAATTTGCCATAAAACACCCCGAAGTGTGCCAGCTGTAGCTGGATACGCCCTATAAAGCATCGTGTAGACTGCATGGATCTTGTAAAATAATCATAATCATTTTAGAAAACGCATTTCTGAAACACACGGGCTTAGGAGGCAGCGGGCAATCCCCCTACATGTTCGCGGGCTGTCGCTGTGCGTCTCTTCCCTAATGCCCACTTGACCATGGCCGCCTGGGTGGGGCACCCTGTGTGTTTTGCATTCTTGGTACCCACAGGGCTGCCGAGGGCAGGTGAGGAGGAAGAGTCCAGGAAGTGCCAGCCCCAAAGTCGCCCAGTTGGCAACTGGTGCTCCACGTCTGAATCTAAAACTTTCTGAACCAGGGGAGGCGTGTTGGCAGCGCCGTGACTGGAGCCAAGCCCCTCACGGGTCAGTTACCAACCAGCCCCAGCCCCAGCGCTAGGGCCCCCCACTCCCCAAGAAAGCTAGGAACCAAGGGCTTTATGATGAGAACTTCCACTTTAAAAGGATTGGAATATTTTTCGAATACTACGTGAGCCAAGCACATGTCCATGGAGTCTGACCAGCAGGCCACCAGTCTGCAACCTCACTTGGCACTTTTCCACGCTGCCAGGCCTCTCCTCGTGTTTTCAAAGCTTCAAGTCAGAATGAATGACTTTGTGACCAAGCTAAAAACGCCTTCATGTTATTTGTGAGCCTTCTCTCCCTTTCCCCTGCTTATGTGGAGCTTCTTCTTGAGTTGACTTTTCTTTGAATTTCAAGGGTCCAAAAATTTATAATATCACAGAAGAAACTCAAAAAGAAAAGCTTGCTATTTCCCTCCTGCATTTTGTTGTTGTTGTTGTTGTTGTTTACTATTCCTTCCCCTTTTATGGGAAATGTGGAAAGGGAACATGAAAGGGAGAAGGGAGGCGTGGCATGGTCAGGATCCCAGAGAGAGCTGGGACGTGGACACAGTCCCCCACAGGCGCAGCCACGGGGTGCTGACCCCAAGGATGAGGGCAGGGAGAAAGCCATCCAGCAGCAGATCCTTCCACCCTCGCCTGACTGCCCTCCTAATTCTCTCCTCCATGCCCCCCACAGCATGCATGAGGGCAGGTGTCCCCCTCCTGCACATCACCTGGATTTGCCCGACCCTCCGTGCCTGACTCAGGCTCTCGGCCATGGACATCTGCTTAGGGCCTTCTCGGGCACTTGCTACTTCCTCTGAAAAATGAACTGTGCTGAACTAACCGGTGCTCATGGTCAGCAGCAAGGAGCTTTGTGGTCTACTCCCCTGGCTCTTCTTGCCTTCTCCTCATTGTAAAAGAGGGATGTTACCTATTTCATGGGGTTGTTTTAGGCAGATTAACTTAGACCTCAAAGTCTAAGCATATCAGTATCTCCTGGGCACTTGTGAGAAATTCAAATTCTACGGCCCTGAACCAGACCTGATGAATTGGAAACTCTGGGGGTGTTTTAGCCAGTCCTCCAGGGATCAAGTTTTGGAAGCACCGAGTGAGATGATGTATGGAAAGAACTTAGCAACGTGTTAGGCACAGATAAGATGATGATGTTATATTTCACAGTAAAACTGTCCACTCTACATTCTCAATGTCATTTCAGTGTCCTCCACTCAACTTCAGGGACCATAACCACTGAGTTCAGGCCCCCAGCAGGCCTGGGGATATGTCCCTGGGAGAGGGGGCCTCCCGCAGCTTGCAAGTGATCACCCCCTGAGCAGGGGGAGGTGTCCGCACTGCCGAGATCCACTGTGTGCTGGCAACAAGCACATGGAGACCAAGGAGGGGGCCTCAGCAGGCTGCAGGCCTCCCCTCCCACAGCTCTCCTCTCTGTCATTCCCGCTCAAACAGGAAGAAGACAGCAAGAAAGGCAAGCAGAAGAAAAACAGCAATGTACTCCTCGTTAATTAGTTTATTTCATGATGCTGTCCTTTGTTGGTCCCTTAAAATTAGATTTAAAAAACTACAAACTCAAGAAACTCAAGAAAAAGCCACACTCATGTTTAGGAAAAGAAGGGGATATATATAATGTGTGGGCACTTTCCAGATCTGTCAGAAACCTAGTAATTCAGATGTGAAATTTTCACAACCTGATGTAAAAGGTGAGTTGCTAAAGCAATGGAAAATAACCTTGAACTCACAGTGAAATGGAGGCGGTGGTTGTTTACCAACCTAAGAAAGCAGGTTGTTTTTAAGTCTCTAAGCCACAAATGACTGAAAAGGTAAGACCAGTTATGCTGCTGGTTCTTACCGCTTGTCCCAGGCCAGGAGCCAGGCACTCTCTCTCTGGACCGAACACTACAGCTCTGCTCAAAAAGCATGTAGATGAGTTTTCACAAGGACTTGTATTGTTCCTCCAATTCATCCAAATTAAAAACCCGGGTGAGTCTTGAGGTGCTGCCCCCACAGTAGCAGCCCCTTGGGCCCATTCTGCTAGGTGTCTTCCAGGGGCCCAGCCCTGTGAGCTCTGGGGTTGTGGCAGGACGAAGGGCCCCTGTGCTCGACCTCAGTACCCATCCCTGCAGAGGGATGGCAGTACCTGTGCTCCCAGGGACAGCTGGAGAGGAAGCTCTCAGCGCCTGGCAACAGCAAGCACTTCAGGAGGCCAGTTATCATCTCTACCTTTGACATTAAGTGGCCACGGTCTGTCCACCTGTGTCGCAGCGCAGTGAGGGTACAGCAGGGCCAGGCTGCTCGTCTTTGCCCAGGTCCCCAGAGATGGATAAACAGGGCTGCTAAACAACTTCACAAACTGCTGATGTCACTCCAAGTAGTTCCTCTGATGCTTACAGCTTTTCAATGAATGTGTTTTTCTTTAGGTTTCAAACCTACTTATATTAGGTTTCAAACAAAATAACTGTGGATTTTGGTTTCTTTGCTTCTCCTGGTATGAATGGTTGGATATTCAATCATATGAATAAACCACACACTCTTCCTAGAAAGTCCAAGCACATATAAAAGAAATCAGCAGGACAATGGACCTGGGTTCTGCATGTAGCTTCTATCACAGAACAGCCAACCTGAAAAATTCTGGAATTTTCAGTGGCAAACACTATGCAGATGAGAACTTTATCAAGTCAGAGTTGGCTGGAGGAGGAGGAAGAGGCTGAAGGGAAGAAAAGGAAATGCACAAGGAGTACAGGGAAAAAATAGGGGACCCCCTCAAATACAATCAGTAACAAAAGCATTTTAGTTAGAGCATTTTTAATGTGGATTTTGGGCCATTAAATACAAGGAAATGAAAGGCTGTTCATAGCCTATCACAGAAGCTTAGAGACACTACCATAGCTTGTCAACCCACTCTCACCCCTGGCCCCTATCATAGGGTAAAACTCCCAGGAAAAGAAATCTCTTTCTAATGTAAAATACAAAAATAGTTTTAAGGAACTTGTTTCAAAGAAAGTTTGCATTCTTGTCCTCCTTCTGGCTTTCACCTACTTTCTCCTCTATCTAAGTTTTACCAAGAAAAAAAATTACATGAAACAGACAAAAATCTTTCCACCCAGGCACCTGGGATATGGGCAAAATGAGGCTTTCCATGAAATATGTCAGCAACTGTTAAAAACAGTGTGGTAGACCCATTATTGAAGAAGAAACAATTTTAAATTAAGCTATTATGAGATAATTATAGATTCACATATAGGTATTAGAAATTATATAGAAAAATAATGTAGAGAGATACCATGTATCCTTTACCCAGTTTCCTCCAATGGTAATGTCTTGCAAAACTATAGTACAATATCATAATGAGTATATTGACATCAACACAGTCAAGCTACAGAATGTTTCTATCAGCATAAGGATCACTTACATCACCCTTTTATAAATGTACCTTCTTCCCTCCCAACACTCACCTTCTGTTTAACCTCTGGCAATCATCAATCTGCTCTCCATTCCTATAATTTTGTCCTTTCAGGAATGTTATATAAATGGAATCATGCCGTGTGTAACCGTTTGAAATTAGAACTTTTTCATTCAGCATAATTCTCTGAAGATTCATCCAGGTGGTTACATGTACTAATAGTTCATTCCTTTTGATTGCTGAGTAGCATTCTATGGTATGGATGTACTACCATCTATTAATTTGTTAAGGACATATGGTTTATTTGCAGTTTGGGACTATTATAAATAAAGCCACTATGGACATTTGTGTGCAGCTATCTGCATGAACATAAATTTTAATTTCTCTGGGATAAATGCCATATAATTCTTGTACATGTTTTATTAGATTTACTCCTATTTCTTTTTTTTGAGCTAATGTAAATAGTATTGTATTTTTTTATTTCAGTATCCATGTTTATTGTTAATATATAGAAATGTAATTGATTTTTGTATGTTTACCTTATATCCCCTACTTTCTCCACTGTCTCATTTTCACAAAAAAAAGGTGTGTGTATACACACTCACACACACACACACACACACACACACACACACACACACACACACACATATGTATACACAAAACAAAAAACCAAGCACTCTGTCTAGATACATAGAACACAGGCTAAGATAAGGCTTTCTATAAAACAATTAAAATTGTTAAAAAAAGAGTACCATAGACAATTGTGAAAAGTGACACAGCCTATTTTAAGCAAAAAAAAAAAATTGCAAATACAATGTAGATGTGTATAATATGTGACACTGGATGATTATTTATATAATTTGATTATATATATATATATATATATATATATATATATATATATATATATATATATATATATATATATATATATATATATAGTATTTATATAATTATAAGGAAGGAAGAAAGCCTGGAAAACGAACTGCCAAATTGTTGGGTGAGAGGGAAAGAGGTGGAAAAGGACTTTCATTCTCTATCATTTTATATTTTTCTCTAGTCTGTAATCTGAACTCATCAACATAAGCTGGTATTGATTGGTAAGTTTTGGGAAAAATCTAATAAAGGAAAAATGTGGGAAAAACTACACTGCAAAATGCTATGAGCCATGTACTTTTTGCATATGCAAATATAATTTTTATCTTATAATGCTGTCTTTGTGGGCCTGAAATATGAATGCTTTAGCAGGGAGATATTATTATGTTCCACCTCCACCCATATTCACACTGGATAAAAAGGACAGAAGTTCAAAATAAACACTCAAGAAAGAGAGTAAGAGAATAAGGCCATAATCTCTTGGAAATAAATATGTCACCCACAACCCCAAACAAATTTTCACAAAGGTTCCATGTTATGATTTGGATGTTTAGGTCAGTATAAGCTAAAGGTGGTGACTTCAGACTGGTGGGAGAGAAACAAATTCATCTTAAATGGTAGATGTGAGAGAGGCAGTGGACTATATCCCCGCACACACCCCTGGCAGAGGGACATAAAGGACACCTTTCCTCCTCTTCCCGGACTCAGCCCAGCTTCATGGAAGGACACAGCCAGAGGAAGAGAGTCCTACTGAAGGGTGATCATGTGGTCATTGTGACGTAGAGGGAAAATGGAGCAAGAAACACCTTATGTAGTTTGCAGACATTGCTATGACCCATCACTGCATCATCAAGTGATGGAAGAAACATTCTGAGTCTTCTCAATATTCCAGGACAATTCTCCAAGATGCCTTCTCTTCCTCTGAAGAGAAAGAACCAACTTCCCAAGGAGAAACCATGTGCAAGTGACACAGCTAAAGGGAGATCAGTACCCCATGGCTATCAGTGAGATGTGAGACCGGTGCTAACTGGCACCTTGACCCAACAAAAATCCAAGGACACAAACCCACCACCTGAAGTGGGTGCCATTTAGACTGTAATGCATTACTGTAATTGGGGTGCGGTTGGAGCAAGAAGAGTTTAGCAAGTTAAAAACTCTGAATGACAAAAAAGAAAATATATTAAGTACCAAACATGGAAAAATACTCATCTTTACCAAAAATCCCAAAATGGAAATTTAAACAGCAACATAGTACAAGTTGGTGATTACCTATGGTAAGGGTTCCCCAAAGAACCACCTGAATTCCAACCCCAACTCCATCATTTCTTAGCCTTGGGCAAATGCCTGAATCTGTCTGTGCCTCAGTTTCTTGGCTCTTTGGAGGATATTAATTGTTAGTCACCTTCAGTCTTGTTGAGACGGCTGGATGAGACGATACATACAAAGTGCTCAACACAAAATGAGCTCTCGGTGTCTGTTAGTCACTGTTGATAGTTACAGGAATTAGATTGAGGAAAAACTCTCACAAGAACAAACACCAGAAGTGGAGCGAGCACATTCACACCTGTTGGTGGCACCACTCAATTGGAAAACAGTTTGACAAAATGTATCAAGGAGTCACCACTCTATTGATATTTTTAGACTGTTCCCAAGGAAGTAATTGATAAGAAGAGAAAAATCCAAAGATACACACCAAAGTTGTCTGTACAAACATAAAAGATTGAAATAATGTAAATATCTCTTAATAGGAGAATAATTAAGTCAATAATAACTTTATCTCAATATTTTGTGGCCAATAAAAATTACAGTTAAGAGGAGCATACAAGTTTAGGATGTAATAATGAAAAAGGCAGAAAGTAAGTGATAAACATATCCACACCAGCAGAACCATAAAAAAGTAAAACATGTGACTCTCCCTCATCCACAGCCTGCCCCTGACAACCACTCTCTAGGATGATTCGGTTTCTCCGGATGAGTTGCTCTGGACCCTGTCCCTCCCTGTTAACCTCACTGCCACCTCCTTGAGAGTGTCACCTTCCCTCACAGGAAGTTTAGCAAGAATTTCGTAAGCGGTTGCCTTTCTCCAGCTGAAAACTCAGAGCTGATCACACCGCTGAGTCTTTTGTGTGGAGAACCCTCCTGGGACTGCCTCTGGCCATGTGGTGAAGCCTCCACTCCAGGACCACTTCACCTGCCTCTGCCTGTCTCTAACCACTCCATCCCTTTCCCTGCTACCCAGCACATCAAATCGCCGCCGCACTCCCAAACCCGGTGCACCGTTCTCCTCCCTTTCACCTCCCACCCCACACCCCTCAGTGCTCATTTGCCTTTCAAACTCCTACTCATCCCACAAACCCCGTGATCCCTAGGAGGCATCTATGCCCCTGACTTTCCTCTATCCCTCTTTTAGCTAATTACACACAGCATATGCAGGAGTTACGATCTGTGCACAGGTCTCCCCCATGACCCTGCCAGCTCTTGGAGGGTGGGTGTTCGCTCACCTTCCATCCCATGTCCAGTCCAGTGCTAGATGCACAGCAGGAACTCAATTAGTGTTTGTTGAAATCACAGGTTTTACACTTCCTCCTTTCTATCCTTTAATGTGGTTCTGCAGTTGTCTGTGCACAGCGAGCCATATCAACTCTGTATTTGCCTCCTTGACTCGGGCAGCAGTGTGACAGCCGTCCCAGGGGCCTCCATGTTCTGGTGCAGCCACACAGCCACCAAGAACATTCTGCTTCCTCACTGTGTGAGGAGATGCATCATAGATAGCACCCAACTGTGGGGAAAGTTTTACCCACAAGCTGAGAAGCAATTACAGGATGAACTTGACAGGAAAGATCCTAATTGCTATTAAAAAAGTTGGGGGGGGGTTAGTTAAGAGAGAAAATAGCAAAACAATATCCACGAACCTCAGCAGAATGCCTGGATGTCTTCAAACTTTAATTCAACATTTTTCTAACACCAATAGGACCACTGCATTCATTTGCTACCATCCTTTGGCCATTAATGACAAAGTGGTATGTATCTGTTTCTGTGTGGAAACTGCCCATTTAATGCAGGTGAAATGCAGGGTTCCCACCCCTTCATCAATGTTTCTGAAAAGTCTGCTGTGTACAAGACGCTGAAGAGGGCATAAAGAGACATGAGGCATGGTCCCTGGACTCAGGAAGTGCAACATAAAACAAGACGGCAGCTTCACTACCCCCTGTGTTAAGTGCCCAACTCCATGAGTTCCCAGGAGTGATCCTGCTGTGAGAGAGGCTGCTCAAGAAACCTTCCCAGGGGAGCTGAGGGTTTTTGTTGGGTTTTTTTTCCTCCCTGCTTTTTGCCCTGAAAACAGGCCACAGTTGAGAAGTAGAGCAGCTAATATTCTCAGAGAAAGCCTGGAGGAACGTTTTGGCTGGAGGAACCAGGAAAGAAAGCAAAGATAACTCTGGTCCCTGGAGTGTGAGGAGGAATCCCAGAACGAGAAGACGAGAAGCAGCACCCCTGACCCTGTGCACGAGCTCTGGGTGAGACTGGTGCCGACCGCTGACCCAGCATGCACAGGCCAAAGCAGTGCAGCCAAGGCTTAAGGAATTGAACTTAGACTTGAACCCACAAATGACAAGATAAAGTCAAGGTTAGGCCTTGAGCCTTACCAGGTTAACTGCCTGCTAATATTAACCATCAACTGTCTTCAGAAGAATAGTACGTAACTCAGAGTCCCCATAATATAACATTCACAGTGTCCAGGATATAATCCAAAGTTACTCGATTTATGAAGAACCAGGAAAATGTGACCCATTCCCAAGGGAAAAGACTTCCAATAAACGCCTACCCTAAGATGATCCAGATGTTGAAATTATCAGACAATAGCTTTCAAGCAAGTATTATAACCGTACTCCATGAGGTTAAGGAAAATATGCTCTAATTAATGAAAATATAGGAACTCTTAGCAGAGAAATAGAAGACTAAAACAAAAAATGAAAGAAAATCTTAGTACGGAAAAAAACAGTATCTGAAAATGAAATTCACTGAACAGACTTAATAGCAGAATGGAGATGCCAAAAGAGTCAGTGAGCTTAAAGACAGACCAATATAAATTACCCAAGAAAGAGCAACAAATACATATATATTTAAAAATTAGACATCAAAGAAGAGATGAATAAATGGAGAGATATTCAGTCTCATGTATTGGAAAACCCAATATTGTTAATATGTCAATTCTTGAGATCCCAATGCAATTCCACTGAAGTTCCCATCGAGTTATTTTTTTTTTAATATAATTTATTTTATTATCATTAATTTACAATTACATGTGCAATATTACGATTATTAAACTACCCCTTCATCAGGTCCCCCCCACCAACCCCATTACAGTCACTGTCCATCAGCGTAGTGAGATGTTACAGAATCACTACTTGTCTTCTCTGAGTTGTACTGCCCTCCCCGTGCCCCCCCAACATTACATCTGCTAATCGTAATGCCCCTTTCTCCCTCTTATCCCTCCCTTCCCGCCCATTTTCCCCAGTCCCTTTCCCTTTGGTAACTATTAGTCCGTTCTTGGGTTCTGTGAGTCTGCTGCTGTTTTGTTCCTTCAGTTTTTTTCTTTGTTCTTATACTCCACATATGAGTGAAATCATTTGATACTTGTCTTTTTCGGCTTGGCTTATTTCACTGAGCATAATACCCTCTAGCTCCATCCATGTTGTTGCAAATGGTAGGATTTGTTTTCTTCTTATGGCTGAATAATATTCCATTGTGTATATGTACCACAGCTTCTTTATCCATTCATCTACTGATGGACACTTAGGTTGCTTCCATTTCTTGGCTATTGTAAATAGTGCTGCAATAAACATAGGGGTGCATCTATCCTTTTCAAATTGGGCTGCTGCATTCTTAGGGTAAATTCCTAGGAGTGGAATTCCTGGGTCAAATGGTATTTCTATTTTGAGTTTTTTGAGGAACCTCCATACTGCTTTCCACAATGGTTGAACTAATTTGCAGTCCCACCAGCAGTGTAGGAGGGTTCCCTTTTCTCCACATCCTCGCCAACATTTGTTGTTGTTTGTGTTTTGGATGTTGGCCATCCTCACTGGTGTGAGGTGATATCTCATTGTGGTTTTAATCTGCATTTCTCTAATGATCAGCGATGTGGAGCATCTTTTCATGTGCCTGTTGGCCATCTGAATTTCTTCTTTGGAGAAGTGTCTATTCATGTCCTCTGCCCATTTCTTTATTGGATTATTTGCTTTCTGTTTGTTAAGGTGCATGAGTTCTTTATATATTTTGGATGTCAACCCTTTATCAGATACGTTTTTTATTAATATATTCTCCCATACTGTAGGATGTCTTTTTGTTCTACTGATGGTGTCCTTTGCTGTACAGAAGCTTTTCAGCTTGATATAGTCCCACTTGTTCATTTTTGCTTTTGTTTCCCTTGCCCGGGGAGATATGTTCATGAAGAAGTTGCTCATGTTTATGTCCAAGAGATTTTTGCCTATGTTTTTTTCTAAGAGTTTTATGGTTTCATGACTTACATTCAAGTCTTTGATCCACCTTGAGTTTACCTTTGTGTATGGGGCTAGACAGTAGTCCAGTTTCATTCTCTTACATGTAGCTGTCCAGTTTTTCCAACACCAGCTGCTGAAGAGGCTGTCATCTCCCCATTGTATATCCAAGGCACTTTTATCAAATATTAATTGACTGTATATGTTTGGGTTAATGTTTGGATTTTCTATTCTGTTCCACTGGTCTGTGGGTCTGTTTTGTGCCAATACCAAATTGTCTTGATTACTGTGGCTTTGTAGTAGAGCTTGAAGTCAGGGAGTGTAATTCCCCCTGTTTTATTCCTCCTTCTCAGGATTGCTTTGGCTATTCGGGGTCTTTTGTGGTTCCATATGAATTTTAGAATTATTTGTTCCAGTTCATTGAAGAAAGCTGTTGGTAGTTTGATAGGGATTGCATTGAATCTGTAGATTGCTTTAGGTAGTATAGCCATTTTGACAATATTTATTCTTCCTAGCCAAGAGCATGGGATGCATTTCCATTTGTTAGTGTCCTCTTTAATTTCTCTTAGGAGTGTCTTGTAGTTTTCAGAGTACAGGTCTTTCACTTCCTTCGTTAGGTTTATTCCTAGGTATTTTATTCTTTTTGATGCAATTGTGAATGGAATTGTTTTTCTGATTTCTCTTTCTGTTAGTTCATCATTAGTGTATAGGAAAGCAACAGATTTCTGTGTGTTAATTTTGTATCCTGCAACTTTGCTGAATTCAGATATTAGTTCTAGTAGTTTTGGAATGGAATCTTTAGGGTTTTTTATGTACAGTATCATGTCATCTGCAAATAGTGACAATTTGACTTCTTCTTTACCAATCTGGATGCCTTGTATGTCTTTGTTTTGTCTGATTGCTGTGGCTAGGACCTCCAGTACTATGTTGAATAACAGTGGAGAGAGTGGGCATCCTTGTCTTGTTCCCGATCTTAGATGAAAAGCTTTCAGCGTCTCGCCGTTAAGTATGATGTTAGCTGTGGGTTTGTCATATATAGCCTTTATGATGTTGAGGTACTTGCCCTCTATACCCATTTTGTTGAGAGTTTTAATCAGGAATGGATGCTGAATTTTGTCAAATGCTTTTTCAGCATCTATGGAGATGATCATGTGGTTTTTGTTCTTCTTTTTGTTGATGTGGTGGATGATGTTGATGGATTTTCGAATGTTGTACCATCCTTGCATCCCTGGGATGAATCCCACTTGATCATGGTGTATGATCCTCTTGATGTATTTTTGAATTCGGTTTGCTAATATTTTGTTGAGTATTTTTGCATCTACGTTCATCAGGGATATTGGTCTGTAATTTTCTTTTTTGGTGAGGTCTTTGCCCGGTTTTGGTATTAGAGTGATGCTGGCTTCATAGAATGAGTTTGGAAGTATTCCCTCCTCTTCTATTTTTTGGAAAACTTTAAGGAGAATCGGTGTTATTTCTTCTCTATATGTCTGGTAGAATTCAGAGGTGAATCCATCAGGCCCAGGGGTTTTGTTCTTGGGTAGTTTTTTGATTACCAATTCGATTTCGTCACTGGTGATTGGTCTGTTTAGTTTTTCTGTTTCTTGCTTGGTCAGTCTTGGAAGGTTGTATTTTTCTAAGAAGTTGTCCATTTCTTCTATGTTTTCCAGCTTGTTAGCATATAGATTCTCATAATATTCTCTTATGATTCTTTGTATTTCTGTGGGGTCCGTCGTGATTTTTCCTTTCTCATTTCTGATTGTGTTTATGTGTGTAGATTCTCTTTTTCTCTTAATGAGTCTGGCTAGGGGTTTATCTATTTTGTTTATTTTTTCAAAGAACCAGCTCTTGGTTTTATTGATTTTTTCTATTGTTTTATTCTTCTCAATTTTATTTATTTCTTCTCTAATCTTTATTATGTCCCTCCTTCTGGTGACTTTGGGCCTCATTTGTTTTTCTTTTTCCAATTTCAGTAATTGTGTCTTTAGACTATTCATCTGGGAATGTTCTTCCCTCTTTAAATAGGCCCGGATTGCAATATACTTTTCTCTTAGAACTGCCTTTGCTGCGTCCCACAGAAGTTGTGGCTTTGTGTTGTTGTTGTCATTAGTCTCCATATATTCTTTGATTTCTGTTTTGATTTGGTCGTTAACCCATTGATTAATTAGGAGAGTGTTGTTAAGTCTCCATGTATTTGTGAGCCTTTTTGATTTCTTTCTAAAATTTATTTCTAGTTTTATACCTTGGTGATCTGAGAAGTTGGTTGGTAGGATTTCAATATTTTTGAAATTACTGAGGTTCTTTTTGTGGCCTAGTATGTGGTCTATTCTGGAAAATGTTCCATGTGCACTTGAGAAGAATGTGTATCCTGTTGCTTTTGGGTGTAGAGTTCTGTAGATGTCTGTTAGGTCCATCTGTTCTAGTGTGTTGTTCAGTGCCTCTGTGTCTTTACTTATTTTCTGTCTGGTTGATCTGTCCTCTGGAGTGAGTGGTGTGTTGAAGTCTCCTAAGATGAATGCATTGCTGTCTATTTCCTCCTTTAATTCTGTTAGTATTTGTCTCACATATGCTGGCGCTCCTGTGTTGGGTGCATATATATTTATAATAGTTATATCTTCTTGTTGGACTGACCCCTTTATCATTATGTAATGTCCTTCTTTATCTTTTGCTACTTTCTTCGTTTTGAAGTCTATTTTGTCTGATACAAGTACTGCAACACCTGCTTTTTTCTCCTTGTTGTTTGCATGAACTATCTTTTTCCATCCCTTCACTTTTAGTCTGTGTATATCTTTGGGTTTGAGGTGAGTTTCTTGTAGGCAGCATATAGATGGGTCTTGCTTTTTTATCCATTCTGTTACTCTGTGTCTTTTGATTGGTGCATTCAGTCCATTTGCATTTAGGGTGATTATTGATAGGTATGTACTTATTGCCATTGCTGGCTTTAGATTCGTGGTTACCAAGGGTTCAAGGGTTGCTTCTTTACTATCTAACAATCTAACTTAACTTTCTTGTTAAGTTATTGTAAACACAGTCTGATGTTTCTTTATTTCTCTCCCTTCTTATTCCTCCTCCTCTATTCTTTCTGTACTAGGTGTTTTATTCTTTGCCTTTAGTTAGTATTTGGATGGTCTGCTTCTCTGCTATGATTTTATTTTCTCTGGTGACATCTTTTTAGCCTTAGGTGTGCTTCCATCTAGAACAGTCCATTTAAGATATCCTGTAGTGGTGGTTTATGAGAGGCAAACTCTCTCAACTTTCGTTTGTCTGGAAATTGTTTAATCCCTCCATCATATTTAAATGATAATCGTGCTGGATACAAGATATTCTTGGTTCGAGGCCCTTCTGTTTCATAACGTTAAATATGTCATGCCATTCTCTTCTGGCCTGTGAGGTTTCTGTTGAGAAGTCTGATGATAGTCTGATGGGTTTTCCTTTGTAGGTGATCTTTTTTCTCTCTCTAGCTGCCTTTAATACCCTGTTTTTATCTTTGATCTTTGCCATCTTAATTATTATGTGTCTTGGTGTTGTCTTCCTTGGGTCCCTTGTGTTGGGAGATCTGTGAGCTTCGGTGGCCTGCGAGACTATTTTCTTCCCCAGCGAGGCATAGTTTTCAGCAATTATTTCTTCAAAGACACTTTCTATCCCTTTTTCTCTCTCTTCTTCCTCTGGTACTCCTATAATGCGAATATTGTTCCGTTTGGATTGGTCACACAGTTCTCTTAATATTCTTTCATGCCTAGAGATCCTTTTATCTCTCTCTCCCTCAGCTGCTCTGTACTCCTGTTCTCTGATTTCTATTCCATTAACAGTCTCTTGCATCTCATCCATTCTGCTGTTAAGCCCGTCGATCGCTTGTCTGATTTCTGCATTGTCTTTCCTCAGTTCCCTCACTTCCTCCCTCAGCTCTTGCACATTTCTCTGTAGGTCCATCAGCATGGTTATGACTTTTATTCTGAATTGTTTTTCAGGAAGTCTGTGCATTTCCATCCCTTCAGACTCCCTCTCTGGGGTTGTCTGGTTGATTTTGGTCTGAACCATATTCCTCTGTCTTTTCATGGCTATAGAATTGGTCCCTGATAGTTGCCACATATGTCAGCTGGGCTCTTTAAGACTTTAAAAAGAGAAAAAAAAAGAAAAAAAAGAAAGAAAGAAAGAAAAGAAAAAACAAAAACAAAACAACAAAAAAAACGCCCACCGGACGTAGATTCTGTGGGAATGCTGTAGGTGGTGCTATTGCCCCACTATTCCACAGCTGTGGCTGCGCCGCTCTGCAGGGCCCTTTATCGCTCTGGCAGGGGTGGGAACGAATAGGAGGCTGTTGATCTCAGTGAGAAGTTTAAGTATGGCTATGCTTCCTCAGTCGCCAGCTAAGGCATCTGAAACTCCCCAGGACTCCCAGCCTGCTGGGCTGAGTGTGCTGGGGCGATCCGGCTGCTCCGCTGGGCTCCTGTCTTAAGATGGCTGAAGAAAGCGCACGCTTTTTTTTTTTCCTTCCCGGTAGCCGGCTGCAAGCACCCTGGCGCGTTCCCCGCTCAGATCCTGCCCCTCTGTCTCTCCAATCTCCGCTGCACTGCACTATGTGGGTCAGCGCTCCCTGCGCAGATCACCGGGCTGGCTACTTCGCGGGGTGTACTTCCACTCCCTCCCGGCTCTGAATCCTCTCCTCCCGCTGGTGCGCTGGGGTGGGGGAGTGCTCGGGTCCCGCTGGGTTGCGGTTCCGTATCTTACCCACCTCTTGGTGTGCCGAGTCCTCTCGGGTGTAGCTGCACGCTGTGCGCTTTCCTGTGTATTCTCTTCTCTCTTTTAGGAGTAGATGTATTTGCTGTATTTTCGTTGATAAATATAGTGTTGGGAGGAGATTTCTGCCACCCTGCTCATACCGCCATCTTCCCGGAAGTCTGGAAAATTTTTTTATAACTTTTTAAATTATTCCTTAGCAAACAGACAATAACTCAGCCCACCTTGGGGGCTTGGCAGGCAGCCTGTTTGATCTGCTCCCAGACCAAGAGGCCAGTATCCCAGGGAGAAATCAGAGCAGGAAGGCTAACACTAATATTAACACTTAAATAGTGCTTAACTTTCTGGCAGATGCTTTAAATGTTTTAATATACTTCTCACAACAACCTTATGAGGTAGTTATTATTACTCCCATTTTATACGTGAGAGAGACACAGAGAGTTTACTCAAATTTTCTACGTTCATTGTTCAAAGTCAGAATTTGTAAGGGGTGGAGCCTGAATTTCAACTCAGGCACTCCAGTTCCAGAGTCCAGGCACGTAATCACTGTGTGTCCACCACATTTTACTCATTCAGTCTCTTGATTGACAGAAACCTAGATTGCCTTCAACTCTCTATTACCATAAAAAAAAAGCTAAAACAGGCCATTTTGTAAATTAATGTGAATATTCATTCCTCTGTGCCATGAATTTATGGGCATGGTCAATTTTGCTAAATAATGCCTGATTGGTTTTTAGATGACTGTATGCTTACATTCCTCTTGCCAATGTGCAAGAACTCATATCCACATCCTCACCAGTCTTCGGTGTTACACATCAATTTTTGCTGGTTTGATGGATGTAAAGTGGCATCTGTTGGTTGTTTTGATTTGCATCTCTTATTGTACTGAAATTTGAGCCTTTTTTATATGCTTTTTTTTGTATATGAAATTGTATAGATGTCCTAGTATGTGAAACACAGGTACCTGTATCATTTCCCTATTTTTCTATTTGATTTCCTGTCTTTTTGATTTGTAGCAATTCTTTGTATATTCCAGATAGTAATTCTTTGTTTTTGTTTTGTTTTTTCTCGGTTTAACAAGTCTGTTCTAAATTTCTTTTTTTTCTTTTTTCTTTTGCTAATGTTAATGTACAATTACATGAGCAATATTATGGTTACTAGACTCCCCTTATTATCAAGTCCCCACTACATACCCCATTGCAGTCACTGTCCATCAGCATAGTAAGATGCTATAGAATCACTACTTGTCTTCTCTGTGTTTACTGCCTCTCCGTATACCCCCCACCCACCACTACATTATGTGTGTTAATTGTAATAGCCCTTTTTTCCCCTTATCCCATCTTCCCCAGTCCCTTTCCCTTTGGTAACTGTTACTCCATTCTTGGGTTCTGTGAGTCTGCTCTGCTGCTGTTTTGTTCCTTCAGTTTTTTCTTTGTTCTTATACTCCACAGATGAGTGAAATCATTTGATACTTATCTTTCTCTACCTGGCTTATTTCACAGAGCATAATACCCTCTAGCTCCATCCATGTTGTTGCAAATGATAGGATTTGTTTTCTTCTTAGGGCTGAATAATATTCCATTGTGTATATGTACCACTTCTTCTTTATCCATTCATCTACTGATGGACACTTAGGTTGCTTCCATTTCTTGGCTATTGTAAATAGTGCTGCGATAAACATAGGGGTGCATCTGTCCTTTTCAAATTGGGCTGCTGCATTCTTAGGGTAAATTCCTAGGAGTGGAATTCCTCGGTCAAATGGTACTACTATTTTGAGTTTTTTGAGAAACCTCCATACTGCTTTCCACAATGGTTGACCTAGTTTACATTCCCACCAGCAGTGTAGGGGCGATCCCCTTTCTCCACATCCTCGCCAACATTTGTTGTTGTTTGTGTTTTGGATGGTGGCCATCCTTACTGGTGTGAGGTGATATCTCATTGTTGTTTTAATTTGCATTTCTCTGATGATTAGGGATGTGGAGCATCTTTTCATGTGCCTGTTGGCCATCTGAATTGCTTCTTTGGAGAAGTGTCTGTTCAGCTCCATTGCCCATTTTTTAATTGGCTTATTTGCTTTTTGTTTGTTGAGGCGCGTGAGGTCTTTATATAATTTGGATTATCGGTTATGTCATTGATGAATATATTCTCCCATACCACAGGATGTCTTTTTGTTCTATTGATGGTGTCCTTTGCTGTATAGAAGCTTTTTAGTTTGATATAGTCCCACTTGTTCATTTTTGCTTTTGTTTCCCTTACCCAGGGAGATATGTTCATGAAGAAGTTGCTCATATTTACGTCCAAGAGATTTTTGGGTATGTTTTTTTCTAAGAGTTTTATGGTTTCATGACTTACATTCAGGTCTTTGATCCATTTTGAGTTTACTTTTGTGTATGAAGTTAGACAATAATCCAGTTTCTTTCTCTTCCATGTAGCTGTCCAGTTTTGCCAACACCAGCTGTTGAAGAGGCTGTCATTTCCCCATTGTGTATCCATGGCTCCTTTATCATATATTAATTGACCATATATGTTTGGGTTTATATCTGGGCTCTCTAGTCTGTTCCATAGGTCTATGGGTCTGTTCTTGTGCCAGTACCAAATTGTCTTGATTACTGTGGCTTTGTAGTAGAGCTTGAAGTCAGGGAGCGTAATTCCCCCCACTTTATAATTCCTGCTCAGGATTCCTTTGGCTATTCAGGGTCTTTTGTGGTTCCATATGAATTTTAGAATGATTTGCTGTAGCTCATTGAAGAATGCTGTTGGTATTTTGATAGGGATTGCATTGACTCTGTAGATTGCTTTAGGCAGGATGGCCATTTTGACAATGTTAATTCTTCCTATCCATGAACACAGGATGTGTTTCCATTTATTGGTATCTTCTTTAATTTCTTTCATGAGTGTCTTGTAGTTTTCAGAGTATAGGTCTTTCACTTCCTTGGATAGGTTTATTCCTAGGAATTTTATTCTTTTTTATGCAATTGTGAATGGAATTGTTTTCCTGATTTCTCTTTCTGCTAGTTCACTGTTAGTGTATCAGAATGCAACAGATTTCTGTGTATTAATTTTGTATCCTGCAACTTTACTACATTCAGATATTAGATCTAGTAGTTTTGGAGTGGATACTTTATGGTTTTTTATGTACAGTATCATGGCATCTGCAAACAGGTACAGTTTGACTTCTTCCTTACCAATCTGGATGCCTTTTATTTCTTTGTGTTGTGTGATTGCCATGGCTAGGACCTCTAGAACTATGTTGAATAAAAGTGGGGAGAGTGGGCATCCTTGTCTTGTTCCCAATCTTAAAGGAAAAGCTTTCACTTCTCGTTGTTAAGTATAATGTTGGCTGTGGGTTTGTCCTATATGGCCTTTCTTATGTTGAGGTACTTGCCCTCTATACCCATTTTGTTGAGAGTTTTTATCATGAATGGGTGTTGAATTTTGTCGAATGCTTTTTCAGCATCTATGGAGTTAATCATGTGGTTTTTGTCCTTCTTTCTGTTGATGTAGTGGATGATGTTGATGCATTTTCGAATGTTGTTCCATCCTTGCATCCCCGGGATGAATCCCACTTGAACATGATCGATGATCTTTTTGGTGTATTTTTGAATTCGGTTGGCTAATATTTTGTTGAGTATTTTTGCATCTATGTTCATCAGGGATATTGGTCTGTAATTTTCTTTTTTATGATGTCTTTGCCTGGTTTTGGTATTAGAGTAACATTGGCCTCGTAGAATGAGTTTGGGGGTATTCCCTTCTCTTCTACTTTTTGGAAAACTTTAAGGAGAATGGGTATTAGGTCTTCACTAAATGTTTGATAAATTCAGCATTGAAGCCATCTGGTCCAGGCATTTTATTCACAGGTTGTTTTTTGATTAACAGTTCAATATTATTGCTTGTAATTGGTCTGTTCAGATTTTCTGTTTCTTCCTGGGTCAGTCTTGGTAGGTTGTATTTTTCTAGAAAGTTGTCCATTTCTTCTAGGTTATCCAGTGTGTTAGTATGTAATTTTTCATAGTATTCTCTCATAATTCTTTGTATTTCTGTGGTGTCTGTAGAGATTTTTCCTTTCTCATTTCTGATTCTGTTTATGTGTGTAGACTCTCTTTTTTTCTTGGTACGTCTGGCTAGGGGTTTATCTATTTTGTTTATTTTCTCGAAGAACCATCTCCAGCTTTCATTGATTCTTTCTATTGTTTTATTCTTCTCGATTTTATTTATTTCTGCTTTAATCTTTATTATGTCTCTCCTACTGACTTTGGGCCTCATTTGTTCTTCTTTTCTAGTTTCATTAATTGTGAGTTTAGACTGTTCATTTGGGATTGTTCTTTCCAGAGGTAGGCCTGTATTGCAATGTATTTCCGTCTTAGCATGGCCTTTGCTGCGTTCCACAGATTTTGTGATGTTTAATTGTTGTTGTTGTTTTTCTCCATATATTGCTTGATCTCCGTTTTTATTTGGTCATTGATCCATTGATTATTTAGGAGCATGTTATTAAGCCTCCATGTGTTTGTGGGTTTTTTCATTTTCTTTGAGTAATTTATTTTTAGTTTCATACCTTTGTGATCTGAGAAGCTGGTTTGGTAAAATTTCAGTCTTTTCTAATTTACTGAGGCTCTTTGTGTGGCCTAGTATATGATCTGTTCTTGAAAGTGTTCCATGTGCACTTGAGAAGAATGTGTATCCAGTTGCTTTTGGATGGAGTGTTCTGTAGATGTCCGTTATGTCCATCTGTTCTAATATGTTGGTCAGTGCCTCTGTCTCTTAATTTTCTGTCTGGTTGATCTGTCCTTTGGAGTGAGTGGTGTGTTGACGTCTCCCAAAATGAATGCACTGCATTCTGTTTCCCCCTTTAATTCTGTTAGTATTTGTTTCACATATGTAGGTGATCCTGTGTTGGGTGTACAGATATTTATAATAGTTATATTCTCTTGTTGGACAGACCCCTTTATCATTATGTAAGTCCTTCTTTGTCTCTTGTTACTTTCTTTGTTTTGAAGTCTATTTTGTCTGATACAAGTACTGCAACTCCTGATTTTTTCTATTAGTTGCATGAAATATCTTTTTCCATCCCTTCGGTTTTAGTCTGTGTTAGTCTTTGGGTTTGAAGTGAGTCTCTTGTAGGCAGCATATAGATGGGTCTTGTTTTTTTATCCATTCAGTGACTCTATGTCTTTTGATTGGTGCATTCAGACCATTTACATTTAGGGTGATTATCGATAGGTACGTACTTATTGCCATTGCAGGCTTTAGATTCGTGGCTACCAAAGGTTCAAGGGTAATTCCCTTACTTTCTAACAGTCTAATTTAACTCACTTCATATGCTATTACAAACACAACCTAAAGATTCTGTGTTTTTTCTCCTTTTTCTTCCTCCTCCATTCTTTGTATGTTATGAATCATATTCTGTACTGTTTGTATGTCCCTTGGGTGACATCTATTTAGCCTTAGGAATACTTCCATCTATAGGAGTCCCTCCAAAATGCACTGTAGAAGTGGTTTGTGGGAGGTAAGTTCTCTAAGCTTTTGCTTATCTGAAAATTATTTAATCCCTCTTTCAAATTTAAATGATAACCTTGCCGGGTAGAGTATTCTTGGTTCAGGGCCCTTCTGCTTCTTTGCATTAAATATATCATGCCACTCCCTTCTGGCCTGTAAGGTTTCTTTTGAGAAGTCTGATGATAGCCCAATGGATTTTCCTTTGTATGTGATCTTTTTTCACTGGCTGCTTTTAAAAGTCTGTCTTTATCCTTGATCTTTGCCATTTTAATTATTATATGTCTTGATGTTGTCTTCCTGGGGTCCCTTATGTTGGGAGATCTGGGCATCTCAATGGCTTGAGAGACTATCTCCTCCCCCAGATTGGGGAAGTTTTCAGCAATTACATCCTCAATGATACTTTCTATCCCTTTTTCTCTCTCTTCTTCTGGTACCCCTATAATGCGAATATTGTTCCGTTTGGATTGGTCACACAGTTCTCTCCATATTCTTTCATTCTTAGAGATCCTTTTTTCTCTCTGTGCCTCAGCTTCTTTTTATTCCTCTTCTCTAATTTCTATTCCATTTAGTGTCTCTTCTACTACATCTAATCTGCTTTTAAATCCCTCCATTGTATGTTTCATTTCAGATATGGAATTTCTTAATGATTGAATCTCCATCTTAAATTCGTTCCTGAGTTCTTAAATATTTTTCTGTACTTCCATAAGCATGTTTATGATTTTTATTTTGAACTCTCTTTCAGGAAGATTGGTGAGTTCAGTTTCATATGGCCCTTTTTCTGGGGTTTGTGATATTTTGGTCTGAACCAGGTACTTTTGATGTTTCATATTTCTCTGTGGTGCCCTCTATTGCCCAGAAGCTCCAGTCCCTGGAGCTGCTCAGTCCCTAGAGTGAGGTTGGGAGTTGTAGGTGGGAGCAGAGCTGGTGCCTGAGATGAGGAAAGATCTGTTTCATGATTCTCGTCTGCCCTGCCTGTCTCCCATATCAGAGCCAGTGGGCCGAGCACACAGGTGTATGCCTCTGTGCTTGGCGTCTCTAGCTGTTGTAGGTGGGGCCTTCCTCTGGCTGGCCTTATGCCAGAGCAGTGACTGCCAGTTTGCGAGCCTTGCTGTGAGGCCAGAAGGAAAGCTCTGCAGGTTGCGTATCACAGTGGGGGGCATCAGAGCTGAGTAGCCAGCCAGAGGGTGGAGTGCCTGAAGCTCCCCAAAGTTCCCAATCTTCTGGGCAGAGCGTGCCCAGACAACCTTGTCCCCCTATCCCTTCTCCGGCTCAGCAAGCTCCATGCAAACCACATCTCTTTAGCAGCCCTCTCTCTGTCAAACCGCCTGCCTTTCCCTTGTCCCAGAGCGGCCAGGTGTGGATCCCGTCCTCCACAAACAGCCAGAATCTGTCCCTGAAGCACTCCGCCTGTCCCAGCTCCCCATCCTCAGAGCACCACGCAATGTAGGTTTCTGCTCGCAAAGCAGACCTCCAGGGCTGGGTGTTCAGTAGTCACAGGATTCCACCCGCTCCCCTGCTCCGTTTCTCTTCCTCCTGCTGGTGACCTGAGGTGGGGGAAGGCTCAGGTCCCGCTGGATCAAGACTTTCGTACGTTACCCTGTTTCGTGAGGTCTGCTCTGTTCATGAGGTTTGTATGCAGTCTGGCACGGCCTTCTTTCCTGTTGCTGTTTGAGGGTTAGTTGTATTAACTATATTTTCACACTATCTGTGGTTTTGGGAGTTCTCTGTCTCACCTCTCACGCCATCATCTTGAATCCCTCTCCTTTGTTTGTTTTAAACACAACAAATAAATACCTTTTCCCCAATACCTATTTATATCTTTTGTTTTTTTATTCTATTTTATTTCCTCTTTTGTTCATTTATGGGAATTATGTGCATATTCTAGACATTATTCCTTGTTTCAAACATTTCAAATACCTTCTCCTAGTCTGTCACTCTTATGATTTGGAGTTTTGTTTAGGAAGTCTTGATTTACCCCAAGGTAACATAGATTTTCGTATATTATCTTTATAGTTTTAATTTTCATGTATAGGTATTTAATCTACCTGGAGTCTACCTTTAACATTGTTACAAGTAAAGATCCAGCTTTTTTCTCCAGACATTGAATTAGTTTTTCTGTCACCACCTGAAAAACAGTTTTTCAGTGCTTTGTGATGCCACCTTTATCACATACTAGGTTCCCATGTGTGTACTTTATTTCTAAGCTGTCCATTCAGTTTCCTTGGTCATGTTCTTTGTTTCAGTGACAGCAACATGATGTTTTTATTACTGTGGCTTTGTGATAGAGCCAGTTCTACCAGTAGGGCAGGCATCCCTACTTTTATTTCCCTTTAAAAATAGACTTAGCTTTAATAGACCTTTATTCTTTCATATTCATTTTAGAGTAAGTTTTAGTTTCTCAGCATCACTGATGGAACTTTTATGGGAATGTCGTTGAAGATTTGTGTAGGTTAATTAGGGGAAGAACTGACGTCTCTGCCTGGAACACTCTCTCCCCAGAATTCAATATGGCAGGCTTTCTTCACCTTCAGGTCTCCACTGACGTGTCAGAGAAGCCTCTCTGACAATCCAAAGTTAAGTAGCACACTCACTCCCATAAACTCTTCATTGTATTTAATCTTTTTCATAGTATTTATTACTATCTGACTTTAGATTATTTATGCACTGCTTTTCTACTAGGATGAAACATTCACAAGGATAGCTCATTGTTTTGTTCTCTGCTGTATTCCCAGCACCCAAAACAATGTCTGGCCTGTGGTATTTAGTCACTCTGAATATTTGTTAAACATATGAATAAAATCTTTACACTGTTGATGTTTTACCAATTATGACATTTATTCAGATCTTCTTAAGTCCCTGAATAGTACATTTTTTTCTTGATAAACTTCTTAGGCATTGTTTTTAAGCCAATTACCATAGACCAGGAGTTGGCAAACTACACTGGTGCATGTCAGCCTTGTGGATGATTTTATAAATAAGTTTTATTGGAACATCTACATTCATTTATTCAAATACTGTGTATGGCTGTTTTTATATTACAGTGACAGAGTTGAATGGCTACAACATGTGGCCTACAATGTGGAAACTATTTACTGTCTAGCTCTTTACAGAAAAAGTTTGCTGATCTTGTTACAGACTGTATTTTAATTGCTATGTAGATTGTGTTACAATTTTTTAAGGCATTTGTTTTGATTTTTGTAAAATGACTTCTATTCTTACAAACTTGATGAATAACTCATAGTTCTACTAGTATCCCTGATGACTGTTGCATTTTCCATGTAGACTATCGTATCATTGGCAAGAGTGGCAAACAGAAAGAGTATGTGTCTCTTTCACCTTTTCTTTGTCTAAAATTTGTTCAGGCTTTCCAATACTCTGGGTAACACTAGTGGTAATAATGAGTATTCACAACTCATCTTAATGCTATTGCATCAAGTTTCTCTATTGTATGAAAGAAAATCGTGGTTTTTAACCTTTGGTTCATTAATATGGTAAATTATATTGACACATTTTCTGTTTTTGGACCATCCTTGTACTCCTGGGAAAACTCCTATGGGTCATGATATTGTCTTCTAAATATTCTGTTGATTTGAGTACGTTATTTTGTTTAGGATATTTGCATTGTGGACTACCTTAATTGCCATCCAGAGATTATATAATATGACTGACTACTCGCTATTTTTGTAGTCTCTGATGGAACTGAAAGCTATGCACTATGCTAGGTGCTAAGCTATAGCAATGGCTAAGATACAGTCTCTGTCTTTCATAGCTTCTATTAAAATGGCAGAAAGAGATATTTACAGAATTCATATAGTCATAGAAGGTATGCCAACAAAGGGCTCCTTCCCAAAACAAATTAGTCTTTAGCACTAACCAAGTAGACCTTTTCCTTTTCCTTGGATATACCCCGATGTTTTTGCTTATGTGTTATCTTTCTTAACATTCTTTTACGTTTGCCTTTCCCACTCATCTCTGCCTATGTGGCTCTTATACAACCAAAAGCCACAATCAAACAGTGGAAAGCATGTAACAGTGGTTAAGAGCTCAGACTTGAGAGACAGATTGGTTCCAAACCTAGCCACGCTACTTACTAACTGTGGGACCTTGGATGTACTGCATCACCTCCCAGAGAATCAGTTTCCTCATCTGTCAGATTGAGAATAATACCTTCATCGCATAGAAGATAAAGTGAGCTAACCAGTGTGAAGGCTCTTGACACGGGGCCTGACAAGGCACAAGAATTTTCCCTTTCTGTTCTTCTGTGATCATTCCTGGACCACAGAAGGCCACTGAAAGATGTCTCTTTCCTCTGACCTCTGAAGTTTGATGGCAGCTGAGTAGCATCCCTTGTCGCAGGTTTCATCATGTTTTCCCTATACAGTAATTTTTTGTACATAGTGCCTTATAGTACTACCATTCAGTAGCTGTTTGTGTCTTGGGCAAGTTACTTAAACTCTCAGAATGTCTTACCTGTAAAACAAGCATTATAATACCTACTTCATAGAGTTATCATATGAATTAAATGATCAGTATACAGAAGGACCTAATAGAGTGCTCATTGAGCATTTAACACAGTGCCTGATAAAATTTGATTTACTGATCAATTATTATGTCAGATAATGTGCTAAATATTTTATTTAGCATAGTTCAAAACATTTTATTTCTATGGACCCCATAACCCCTGCCTAGCTTAGTGCTACTTATATAATAACCTTTCAAATATTTATCGAATGAATGAGTGACTGAATTAGTGAATGCTGAGTTGTCAACCACAAGAATCTTGCCTGTGTAAGCTGGTTTGTCCCGGATTAACACCCCTCATTCCTCTGTAATGAGTTAGTATGTAAGCCATGAGGTTCAGTATCTATAAAAAGCAGATTATATAAATTTGCAAAGGTGAAGAAAAAAGTTTTTATCAAAAAATGGTAAAGAAGACCTGATTAAACAATGACATCACATTCCTGGATAGAAAGATTCAGTGTTGCAAATTGTTATTTTTCTCCAAATTATAAATTCAGACTGTGGTCTATCTAAGTACCATTTCTCATTGACTAATTACGGGTGTGGGTAAGGAAGTGTACAAGATGAGCCTGGAGATTTGGTCGTATTATAATGTGTTTTACTTCTCTTTTGCTGTGAAATAAACCTCCCCCAAACCCAGGGGCTTTAAACTAAACAGCAACAAAAAACAGCAGGTTAGGAAAGGGGAGCTTTTAGACCCTGGCTTTTTCACTCTAGAAAAATCACTCACCCTTTAATGCTCAAATTTATTTATCAGAACTGGTTTTAAAATGAATTTTAAGACATTGTGGTAGGCAAGAGTGGTAAAATTTTAAATTAAAACATTCAATGTCATGGAGAACATAGAGGAAAAAAACACCTTTTTGGAGGAAGTAAAAATTGATGCAACTGTTCTTGAGGGCATTTAGCCTAAAGAAATAATTAAAAATGTGCAGAAAGGTGTATTATAAGGCTGGTCATCTCAGAACGGCAAAAAAAAGGAAATACTAGATGTAAAAGGAGAAGGACTAATTAAATGATACTGCAGGCATACGAGAGATCTTTAACCATTCAAAAAAATCTTTAGAAATGAATGTAATGACATGGTAAAATATCCTAGTTAACTTACTAACTTTGTACCTTAGTCAAATTAGTTAAGTTCTCTGCCTCGGTCTCCTTATCATGAAATGGGGATAGTAACATTGCCTTCCTTATTATGGATGAGATTACTTTAAATCATACCTGTCCCATAGTAAACATTTATAGATACAAGCTATAATTATTATGTTAAAAACAGTTTAAAAGCAATGTGTATGGTATGCTGTTTTTCTGTAAAACATGCATATAGAAAACGGTATGAAAGTAAGTACGTCAAAATGTTACTAGTTATGGTTTCGTGTTGGAAATATGCTATATACTCTTGTTTTTGCCTATCCTTTTCTTCATGATGCACTTATGTTTCTTGCGTAGCTTAAAAATAATAATAATTAAAAACAAAAGAGAAAAAGATCATTGCTTTAGTAAAGGTGTCTGGAATGTTCAACCTTGTCTGTGCCCTGCTTTTTAGCTGGTGTGGCCGACAAAAGAGTGCTGAAGGAGGGGTCCATCTTCTCTATTCACTTTAAAAGGTGATCTCCACTCTCCTTGAAGGAAAGAAAATCCCACACCCAGGATGCCCTAAGGCAACGCGGGCCTCTGAGCAGTGTGGGGCCCAATATAGAACCAACACTGAACCCTAGAGCGCACAGGATGTGTGTGAGTCATCACACTGGGCATCTGTCAAGCTGACTAATTGTTTCTATGTTTTTCCTTGGAGGTGTGAATGTGAAGTGATGCGGCTTAATTTAAAAAAATGTAAAAGAAGGTAAACATCTAAATAAATGGTGCACTTCAAAGTACTTATTTTGAGAAATCATGCACACGTTTTTTGCCATTGTTCAAATAATTATTTGGATTTTCTTGTGGGGGAAGGTGGAAGCCAAACTGAAGGCTGCGAAATTGTTTTATGTGAAATATTTTTCTAGCTCCTAGTTTATTAAAATTGTGGTAACAAGTATTTTTTAAAGATGCAGTGAAATGGACATTTTAATGTTTTTAGTAGCATTATAAATTAGTGAAAACCTACTGGAATGCAATTTGGAAGTAAATGAAGGAATCATCAAATCCTAGTATGTTTGATCCAACATCCTTTACTGGTAATGCTTTTGCTAAGCGAAAGTATGGAAAAATCCACATTAATTTCATGCTAAAAAACCTAAACAACCTAAATACTCAGCAAAAGAGAAGCAGTTAATTCAATTCTGGCACATCCATTTGATGAAATGTTATGCAGCCATTAAAATTATTATTATGAGGACTCTATAGCAACCTAAGAATATGCTTATAATATTAAATTAATTGGCATGTTAAAAGTTACATGCACACCATCACTACTATTTTTACAACTGCATCTTAAGGAAAGCCAAAACACACAAGGGTGATAGTAGTTGTATTAACAAGGTAGGCTTATGGGTAATATTCTTTTTTGTTTTAATCAAATCAAAGTCTTTATTACTTTTATTTTTTTAATTAATTTATTTTAAAAGGATAAAATCTATGGGTCATATAAGAAAATCAGTCCTACTTCATTCTCTTCTGTACCTATTTATTCACTGGCCTAATTATTTCAAAAATTGAATTTATGTAAGATGAAGATTTGCTACAAATGAGGATGTTCAAAAGAATGTGTCATAGACTCTGGAGACATTTCTGAATTGGGCATCTCAAAAATGTTTTGAAGAGTGGAAACATCCTTGGAATAAGTGCACTGCCTCCAAGTTCGAAGTAAACAATATTTGTATGTACTAGGTGTGTTTGGTTTTTAAAGAACCAGTCATACTCATAAATACAGAGAACACACAGGTAGTTGCCAGAGGGGAGGAGGATGAGGGTACAGATGAAATAAGTGAAAGGGATAAAGAGGTACAAACTTCCAGTTATAAAATAATAAATCATGGGGATGAAAAGTACAGCATAGGAAATATAATCAATAATACTGTAAATAACTGTATGGTATGACAGTAACTACGCATATGGTGAACATTTCATAATGTATATAATTGTGGAATCTCTATGTTGTACACCTGATACTAATATATTATGTCAACCACACTTCAATAAAATTTTTTTTTGGTATCATTAATCTACAATTACATGTGCAACATTATGGTTACTAGACTCCCCACATCATCAAGTCCCCCCCACATATCCCATTACAGTCACTGTCCATCAGCGTAGTGAGATGCTATAGAATCACTACTTGTCTTCTCTGAGTTGTACAGCCCTCCCCGCGCCCCCCCACCCCCACATTATGTCTGCTAATCGTAATGCCCCTTTTTCCCCCTTGTCCCTCCCTTCCCACCCATCCTCCCCAGTCCCTTTCCCTTTGGTAACTGTTAGTCCATTCTTAGGTTCTGTGAGTCTGCTGCTGTTTTGTTTCTTCAGTTTTTTCTTTGTTCTTATACTCCACAGATAAGTGAAATCATTTGATACTTGTCTTTCTCCGCCTGGCTTACTTCACTAAGGCATATATCTTTTTGAATCAAGGGTTTGTTTTCTTTGGGTGAATTCCTAGAAGTGGAGTTACAGGGTTGTATGGTATTTCTATTTTTAGTTTTTTGAGGAACCTCTGTATTGCTTTCCACAGTGGCTGCACCAATTTGCATACCATCAACAGTGTAGGAGGGTTCCCCTTCACATCCTCATCAACACTTGTTATTTCTTGTCTTTAGGATACTGGCCATTCTAACTGGTGTGAAGTGATATCTCATTGTGGTTCTGATTTGCATTTCCCTGATGATTAATGATGTGGGGCATCTTTTCATGTGCCTGTTGGCCATCTGTATTTCTTCTTTGGAGAAATGTCTGTCCAGGTCCTCCACCCATTTTTTAACTAGGCTATTTGTTTTTTTGGTGTTGAAGTGTATGATTTCCTTATATATTTTAGATGTTAACTCTATCAGATAAATTGTTTATCAATATATTCTCCCATACTGTAGCTTGCCTTTTTGTTCTGCTGATGGTGTCCTTTGCTCTACAGAAGCTTTTTAGTTTGATGTAGTCCCACTTGTTCATTTTTTATTTTGTTTCCCTTGCCTGAGGAGATGTGTCCAGGAAAAAATTCCTCATGCTTATGTTCAAGAGATTTTTGCCTGTTTTCTTCTAAGATTTTTATGATTTCATGTCTTACATTCAAGTCTTTGATCTATTTCGAGTTTACTTTTGTGTATGCAGTTAGGCAGTAATCCAGTTTCATTCTCTTGCATGTAGCTAGCTGTACAGTTTTGCCAACACCAGTTGTTGAAGAGGCTGTCTTTTCCCCATTATATATTCATGGCACCTTTATCATATATTAATTGACCATATATTTATGGGCTTATATCTGAGCTCTCTCTATTCCATTAATCTGTGGGTCTGTTCCTCTGCTAGTACCATATTGTTTTGATTACTGTAGCTTTGTAGTATAGCTCGAAATCAGGGAGCATAATACCCCCAGCTTTCTTCTTCTTTCTCAGAATTGCTTTGGCTGTTCAGGGTCTTCTGGGGTTCCATATGAATTTCTGAACTATTTGTTCTAGTTTGTTGAAAAATGCTGTTGGAATTTTGGTAGGGATTGCATTGAATCTGTTAATTGCTCTGGGCAGGATGGGCATTTTGACAATATTAATTATTCTTATCCATGAGCTTGGAATAGATTTCCACTTATTTGTGTCTTCCTTAATTTCTCTCATGAACGTCTTACAGTTTTCAGAGTGTGAGTCTTTCACCTCCTTGGGTAGGTTTACTCCTAGGTATTTTATTCTTTTTGATGTATGTAAATGGAATTGTTTTCCTGATTTCTCTTTCTGCTGGTTTATTAGTGTATAGGAATGCAACAGATTGCTTTGTATTAATTTTGTATCCTGCAACTTTGCTGAATACAGTTATTAGTTCTAATAGTATTTTGGTGGGATCTTTGGGGTTTTCCCTGTATAGTATCATGTCATCTGCAAATAGGAAGAGTTTAACTTCTTCCTTACCAATTTGGTTGCCTTTTATCTGTTTGTGTTCTCTGATTGCTATGGCTAGGACCTCTAGTACTATGTTGAAGAAAAGTGATGAGAGTGGGCATCCTTGTCTTGTTCCTGATCTTAGAGGAAAAGCTTTCAGCTTTTGCCATTGAGTATGATGTCAGCTGTGAGTCTATCACATCTGGCCTTTATTATGTTGAGGAACATACCCTGTATACTCATTTTTTTGAGCATTTTTATCATTAATGGACACTGGGTTTTGTCAAATGCTTTTTCAGCATCTATTGAGATGATGGTGTGATTTTTATCCTTTTTGTTAATGTGATATAAGACATTGATTGATTTATGAATATTGTGACATCCTTGCATCGCTGAAATAAATCCCACTTGGTTATGACAGATGATCCTTCTGATGTATTTTTGAATTCAGTTTGCTAATATTTTGTTGAGGATTTTTGCATCTATGTTCATCAGGAATATTAGTCTGTAAGTTTCTACTTTTGTAATGTCTTTGCCTAGTTTTGGTATTAGAGTGATGTTGGCCTCATAGAATAAGTTTGGAAGTGTTCCCTCCTCTTCTACTTTTTGGAATACTTTAAGTAGGATGGTTATTAACTCTTCTTTAAATGTTTGGTAGAATTCAGTTGTGAAGCCATCTGAACCTGGGTTTTGTTTCTTGGGAGTTTTTTGATAACCAGTTCAATTTCATTGCTGGTAATTAGTCTGTTCAGATTTTCTGTTTTTTCCTGGGTCAATCTTGAAAGGTTTTATTTTTCTAGGATTTTGTCCATTTCTTCTAGATTGTCCAATTTATTGGCATATCATTTTTCATAGTATTCTCTAATAATTCTTTGTATTTCTGTGGCATCATTGCTGGTGATTAGTCTATTCAGATTTTCTGTTTCTTCCTGGGTCAATCTTGAAAGGTTTTATTTTTCTAGGATTTTGTCCATTTCTTCTAGATTGTCCAATTTATTGGCATATCATTTTTCATAGTATTCTCTAATAATTCTTTGTATTTCTGTGGTATCCATTGTGACTATTCCTTCTTCATTTCTGGTTTTGTTTATTTGTGTATTCTCTTTTTTCTTGATAAGTCTGGCTAGGGGTTTGTCTACTTTGTTTATTTACTTAAAGAACCAGCTCTTAGTTTCATTAATTTTTCTATTGTTTTATTTTTCTCTATATTACTTGTTTCTGCTCTGATCTTTATTGTGTCCCTCCTTCTACTAACTTTGAGCTTCATTTGTTCTCCTTTTTCTAGTTTCTTTAATTGTGAGTTTAGACTGCTTATTTGGGATTGTTCTTGTTTCTTGAGGTAAGCCTGTATTGCTATGTACGTCCCTCTTAGAATGGCTTTTGCAACATCCCACAAATATTGGACTGTTGCATTTTTTGTTTTCATTTGTCTCCATGTATTGCTTGATTTCTGTTTTAATTTGGTCATTGATCCATTGATTATTTAGAAGAATGTAGTTTAGCCTCCACCTGTTTGTAGGCTTTTTTGCTTTCTTCATGTAATTTATTTGTATTTCATACCACTGTGGTCTGAGAAGTTGCTTGATCCAATTTCAGTCTTTTTTAACTTATTGAGGCTCTTTTTGTGGTCTAGTATGTGATCTGTTCTGGGGAATGTTCCATGTACACTTGTGGAAAATGTGTGTCCTGCTGCTTTTGGGTGGAGTATTCTTAGATGTCTGTTACAAAGTCCATCATTGTTCAGTGCCTCAGATGCCTTATTTATTTTCTGTCTGTTGATCTGTGTATTGATGTGAGTGGTGTGTTGAAGTCTCCTGAAATGAAGGTGTTGTAATCTATTTCCCAGTTTAATTCTGTTAGTATTTGTTTTGCATATTTAGGTGCTACTATGTTGGGTGCATAGATATTTATAATGGTTATATCCTCTTGTTGGACTGACCCCTGGTATCAATATCCTTCTTTGTCTCTTGTTACTTTCTTTGTTTTGAAATCTATTTTGTCTGATACAAGTACTGCTAATCCTGCTTTTTTTTCTCCCTTTTGTTAGTATTAAATAGCTTCTTCCATCCCTTCACTATTAGTCTATGTATATCTTTGGGTCTGAAATGAGTCTCCTGTAGGAAGCATGTAGATGCATCTTGTTTCTTTGTGTATTTTGCCACTCTGTGTCTTTTGATTGTGCATTCAGTCTATTTCCATCTAAGGTAATTATTGATAGGTATGTAGTTACTGCCATTTTATTAATTGTCTACTGTTTGTTTTTATAGCTCCTCTCTGTTCCTTTCTTCCTCTCTAATATTCTTCTCTTGTTATTTCGGTTTTCTTTAGAATTGTGGTTAGATTTTTTAAAACTTTTTGTTTATCTGTTATAGGCTGTAGGTTTGTGGTTACCAAATGCTCAAGGGTAGCTTCCTGACTATATAACAGTGTCTATTAAGTTGCTTATTGCTCTATTTCAAACACAATCTAGAAATACTTTTTTTTTCATTCTTCCTCCTTCACACTTTATGTATAGGTGTCCTAATCTGCACTTTTTGTATATCCCTTAATTGATTTTTTGTATAGTTGTTTTTGCTACTTTTGTTTTATTTTAATTTCATATTTGCTTGGTAATTAATTGGTCTACTACCTTTACTATGGGTTTCACTGGTAAAAACTAGCCTTAGGAACATTTCCATCTATAGCAGGGCCTTTAACATATCCTGTAATACTGGTTTTGTTGTTATAAATTCTTTGAGTCTTCATTTATCTGGAAATTGTTTAGTCCCTGCTTCAAATTTAAACGACAGTCTTGCTGGGTAGAGGATTCTTGGTTGAAGGTCCTTCTGTTTCATTCAGTACGTTAAATATTGCATGTGCTCCCTTCTGGCTGAGAAGTCTGCTGTGAGTCTTACTGGGTTTCCCTTATAAGTAATCTTTTTTCTCTCTCTGGCTGCTTTCAATTCTCTCTCCTTATCCTTAATCTTTGCCATTTTAATTATATATGCCTTGGTGTTGTCTTCTTGGGGTTCCTTTTTAGGGGCTCTTTGCACTTCCATGACCTGAATATCTATTTCCTTCCCCAGACGGGAAATTTTCAAAAGTTATTTCCTCAAAGAGACTTTCTATCCCTTTGTTTCTTTCTTCTCCTCCTCGTACACCTATTATGCAGATACTGTTTCATCTGGATTGGTCACACAGCTGTTTTATCATTCTTTCATTCCTAGAGATCCTTTTTTCTCTCTGTTCCTCAGCTTTGTTGTGTTCCTGTTCTCCAATTTCCATCTTATTGTCTTCTCTACTTCCAGCAATCTATTATTCTTTCACTCCATTGTATGTTTCATTTCAGATACTGTATTCTTCACAGCTCTTGTATCTCTTTGTTGAAGTCCTCCCTGAGATCTTTAATACATTTCTGCAAATCAGTCAGTATATTTATGACTTTTACTTTGAAATCTTAAGAAGATTGGTGATCTCCATTTCATTTAGCCCTCTTTCTGGTGTCTTATTCTGTAATTTTGTTAGGAACATATTCCTCTGCCTCCTCATTTTGTCAGTTTCTGTGTTTCTTCCTTTGTATTAGATGGATCTGCTGTGCTTCCTGGTCTAGAGAGTAATGGCTTTATGAGGAAGGAATCCTGTGGTGCCCATAAGCTCAGGACTCTTTCCTCTCCATGCCTGGTTCTCCTTTGATGTGGAGCTCCAGGTGCTATTGGTGGGCAATAGGCGGGGTCACCTTTCTGTCTGGCAGTGGTTTATCTCAGTTTGCTGCTGTGGGCAGTTTGTCTCATCTGGCCCTTTGTAAGCTGAGCGGCAGTGCCTCTGCTGGGATCATTGTGGTCAGGCTGCTGTCTGCCTGCCCTGCAGTGGTGATGGGGCTGCTGGGTTAATGGGGTGGGTAAGGCAGTCACAAGGGGAGTTACACTATGGCAGCGTGCATGGGCTCGCCAGGGTGGCCAGTCACCTGGTTGAGGAGCATGGGGGCACTTGGCAGTTGTGGTGAGCAGTGGGAGAGCAGGCAGGTATCCAGCAGGGTGGTCAGTTGTGTGCTGGGAAGGTACACACAGGCACAGAGGCAACAAGTACCCAGTGCAATGGTGAGCAGCCTTGTGGAGTCAATGCAACATGAGTGGTGGGAGGGTGCATTGGTGCACAGGCGAGTGGCATAGCAGTGGGAGGCTGCACCTGTGGCAGAGGCAGCTAGTCCCAGGTGGGGGCACACAGTTGCTGCAGCAAGTCATGTGGATGCCCCCTAACAGCAGCCAGATAGGCAGCTGTGTTTGGCCACCTGTGGGGAGGAAGGAGCTCTTGGAATTGGCTCCTGCTGGTACCTCCCCAGATGGGCTGAAACAGGGCCGTGAAACCTGGGAGACTCTCCTGCTCTCCAGGTCGCAAAGTCTGAGGCTGCTGGGCCAAGTGGGCTGGCACATCTCAAGTGCATAGGAGGTGCCTTGGGGATGAGCCACTGGTGAGGGGATGAAGCATCTTGGGCTCAATCTGTTGGGCAGAGGGAGGGCTGGGGAGGTATTTCCTACCTGCCCTTTCTCCTGAAGAGATAGCTCTGTCCAACCCTCACCCCTCTCGCTCCCCTTCCACTGCTGGCAAATCTTCCAAACTTCTGCCTCTGTGTTGGGTCTCAGCAGGACCAGTGGAGCATGCCTGTGCTCTACAGGCAACTGGAGTCCCAGCCTCCCAGAGTGTTCCAACTGTCCCTGGTGTCCAGTCCTGCTAATCACCAGTACCCAATGCATTGTGGACTCATAGTCCCAGAGCAGATCTCCAGAGCCAGGTGTGCAGAGTTCCTGGACACCTGTCCTCTCCCTGCTCTGTTCCTTTTCCTCCTGCCTGTGGGCTGGGATGGGGGAAGGGCGAGTCCCACTTGATCACAGCTCTGCTACTTCACCCTTTTCTGTGTGGTCTTTTCTTCACCAGGTGTAGGTGGTCTATTCTGCAGTCTTCAGGTCATTTTCAGGTTTAGTTGTATTTACTGTAGTTGCTTCCTTGGTGTGTGTGTGGAAGGAGTTTTCTGTCTTGCCTTCCTACTCCGCCATCTTGAGCCTCTCAAGAAAGTATTATTTATGGGCCCTTTTGGAATATGATTGTGCGAGCTGACTAGGCAGTCTCCATGTTGGCACTCAAGAACAAGCAGGCTAGACAGACCCCCACTAGCAGGAGCTGGAATGCCATGGGGTGGACTGAAACCCACGTCCTTTTTATTTCCTCTGACCTTGGTGATGAGGGTGCAGAAGCTGGGGCCCTGTGTTACGCTGCTGAGCAAGCATATACCTGGCCCAGGGGAGCAGAGAACTGAGCGAAGATCCAAAGCAAAGGAAAGGAACGGCAGGCCCAGCTCGCTTCATCTGACAGGACAGGAGGTGGGGATCAGGGCCCCATCTTTCAGAATTTTGAAGACATTCTTCCTTTCATTCTACTTCTAGTTTTGATGTTGAGAAGTCTGAAGCCATTCTGATCTGTTATCCTCTATCTGGAACTCATTAGTTCCTTTTCTCTGTGGAAGCTTATCAAATCTTGCCTTTGTCTACAGTGTTCTGACATTTCACAGCTGTGAGTTTAATGTGGGTCTATTTTCACTCACTGTGCTGAGCATGCAATGGGCAGTCTGGAAATTTATGGAAAATGTTCTTGAATGATTTTTTGATTTCCTAAATTGTTTTTTTACATATTTCTTTATGGAACTTTTATTGAGCTATTGCACTTCTTGTCTGGTCCTCTAATTTTCTTATTTTTTTTTCTCCTACTTTTCAGATCTGTGTCTTCTTACTGTACTTCCTAGGAGATTTTTTTCAACTTTAACTTCCAATCTTTCTATTGGGCTGTGACTTCTGCTTTCATGTTTTTTTCATTTCCAAGAATACTTTTTCCCTTCTGAATATTCTTTATTTTTGTTTCCTGCTATCCCGTCTATTCAGGTATCTTTTCTTCTTTTCGAGGATATGCATGATAATTTTTAGTCTTCCTTTTTCTGCACTGTCTCAACGTCTTCCAAGTTTCTTCTGTTTGTTTTGGTCTCTTTCTTTCCTGTTAGAGGAAAGCTTCACGGCTGCCTATCCTTGTCTTCCTGCTCATGAATAAATATGGGAGATTAAAGGCTGACTGGAAGCTCTGTGCATGAAGATGGGAGCCTTTGACCATGAGGTCATGTGTCCACGAGCCAATGATCATGGGGAACCATTAGCTAGGAGACCTCAATGCCATTATCTTTGACCTTGCTTATTGGGCTTCATTTTCCCCAAAGAAAAAGAGTCGTCTGCCCAGTGGGTAAAGGTTGGCTACTGTCATTTTGGGAACAGAGTGTGGGAAAGTCTGCTGATTCTCCGTTTATCAATATGATGCCCTTAACTGTGCCTGGTGACCCTTATTCCAAAAGTTGTCTGTTTTACTCTCTTAAGTGAATAAACCTCCATACTTCTGCTGAGGTGGAGGAGGAGCAGACACCTAGAGGGTACAGTGAGGGAAGAGAACTAGGCCTTCAACCAATCCTTCTTTTTAAGCCACTCTTCATTCCCAGTTCCAGGGATACCAGTGTATGTTAATTCCTGAACATAACAGGCTGCTTCTGGGCTCTCTCCAGTTTCTGGTCCAAGATTCAGTGTCCTTGGGTCTGGCAGGCCTATTACCACTCACTCCTCTGCTGTCCCACCTGCAAATTCTGTTGTCATTACTGCCCACCCTCTCCCTTTCCTGTGCTTTCAAGAAATCCTTTACTGGCGTTTTAGTGGGATTCGGAATGGAGGGAGAAGATAGGAAAATTAAATGCATGAAATAACAGCCATTGTCTTTATCTCTGAAATCAGCATGTGTAGCACATGTTGAAGTGTAAGAATTCAGTAAGTGATATCTTAGTTTTAGTAAAATATGGGAATACATGTAATGCACTTTGAAAAGTATCTAAAACAAGGTGTGCAATAAATATTGAAGGCAGAATGACTATTCATATTAAATCATACCTAACATTCCGATACCTGCTTATTCTACTTAATACAATGTTGTATCCATTCCTCTGCATCAAAAGAAGTAAATATACCCTACTCTCTTAAAAATCATATGATATTGTATAGAAAAGATGTAACATTTAATTATTTCTCCATTGATGGACATTTATTTTTCATTTTTTCCCCTGAAATACTAATAGTGGACACTCTCGTAATGCGTCCTTACACACATGTGCTAGTATTTCTGTAAAACAAAGACCAAGAAGTGGAATTATCCTATCACACTCATATAGAAAGTGTCTAATAGGAATTTCCAGAGTGAAAGAGGCATGTGAGAGATTAATCAGGATCCTGATTGAGGCGGGCAATATGTAATTATGGAAAGCACACGAGATGTGAAGACAGAAGGCCTAAAGCCTGTTGGTGGCTCTACCATTTATTCTGGGAAACATTGTTTGTTCTTTCATTTATTCAAAAATATTTACTGAATTTTGCCTACTCTGTCCAGGCATAGTATTAGAGACTAGGACTGCAGAGATGCATAAGACACAGTCCCTGATCTCAAGAAATTTGTAGTGACTGAGGGGGAGAGAGATACATAAACAGATGCCACTTCCTCACTGGGTAACCTTGAGAAGTTGGTTAACCTGATACCATCTTTTCTTTTTCTGTAAAATAGGTGATAGTCCCTATACCATAAGGGTGTCGTGATGATTAAATGAAATGATGTATGACAAGTGCCCTGCACAATGCCTGGCACATAGTATGTACTCCATAAATGGAAACTATCATTGTTTTAGTAATAAGAAATTATAACAAGTAGCTTGTTATAGTGGCTGTGACAAACTCATTTCTACAGAATTAAATGAATTGTTGAGACAATAACATACAAAGTGACACTCAATAAATATTGTTTTTTTTTCTTGCATTTTTATGTTGAGACAAAGGGTAAATATGCAGGTGGAAGTGCAAACATCATATGTTTGAATATAACAGTGATCTTCCTGGTCCATGTGTCACAGAGCCAATTCTGGACACTTCCTTAGCTATGTAGATTTTGCCTCTGGCCACATGTGATCCTCTGGAATGAGACTGCATACCTCCCTGCCCACAGCCACGAATAATCATTGAGACAGAATGTATTTATGGCCCAGGGCTGATGGCTGCCTCCTGCAGGGAATTTCCCCCCCACCAATTTCAAACCACATCTTACACCCCATCCTTAATGGGGTCACTTACTTGCTTGACACTGACTTTTGTGAAATAGTTTCTTTTCTTTCTCACATAGATATAAAACAAGAATTAAAGGAAGCATATCTTGATACCCAAACTTCTGAGCTTTAGTGACTAATTAAATTTAAAGGTAATTCTGGAGGCAAATTTAAGCAGAATTAAGTGATAGAAAAGAATAGAGTAGAAATATTTTGGGTGGGCTCTCTGTTCTAGGAATTACCTTTTGTCTAATTACTAGACACATTCTTGTTTTGTTTTGGAGTTTGGGTTTTTTTTTCTTACTTCTTTACTTCCCTGGAGGGTTTTTAAAGCACTGATATTTATTTCTACTGTCTGTATGTCTGGCTATGCAGATCAGACCACATTCCCCTAGGTCTTTACAGGCTGATTCTCCTTGCGGAGATAGGGTGGTGCAGATGTCTAGTGGCCAGGTTTGGGAGTCAGGCGGACCTGGGTTTGAATTTCTAGCTCTTCTATTTACTAGCTCTGCGATCTCAGGCAAAAATCTCCAAAGTTCAGTTTCCTCATCTGTAAATTTTAGTATCATTAATACTATGATATTCACATTATAGAAGGCACATGGGTTTAAAAAATAGTGTTAAGACAGATAATACATGTAAACTACTCAACACAGTCTCACAGTATGTGCTTTCTGGTTTTAGTTAATGATGATCATTTTTATTTTCATTAAAGTGCTTCATGCAGTGCTTGAGGTTGATGCTCAAAACCTGGTAGCTTTTAGGATGTTACCTTCAGTTTCTAACTGCCAGGATTATGGGTTTTAAAATATTTTTAACTTGTTAGTGATTAACATGATCTTTAGCCTAGTACTAAGAACTTTTCTCATCATCTCTTAACTCTGACAGTGCCTGGCACCATTCCTGGCACATAGTAGGTACTCAGTAAATGACTGTTGAATCATATTCAGTTGGACTGACATTGGCACAAGAACTGTGTTACTAAAGAGCTGTCATTCCAAAATTGACAGCCAACCCTGGCACAGACATACTTGCACACTTTGTAAGCTATGATTTCAACTTCCTGCATTGTAGACATCTCAGTTAATATCCCACTCCACTCACATGACCCTTAGAAGGAAAGGACAAACTGATAGAAATATCTAGCTTAACGGCTAAGACAGTGAGCTTTGGTCTAGGTAGATGTAGGGTAACATCCTAGCTCCTGCAATGTCTAGTGGTCAGTTACTTAATCCCCTTGGGAACATCGGTTTTCTCATCCATGAAAAGGGGATAATCAGAGCACCTGTCTCAGCAGGTTATTGTGAGAACAGTGCCTTCTGCACGCTGTTCTCTTTTCCTAGAACAGTCTTTCCCCATGTTTCACTCCTATATTTTCAACCTGACTGTCACTTCGTTCTGAAAGCCTTCCCTGCCATGGTAGGTTGGCTTCCCTGTTATACTCTCCCTGTAGTACCTGCCAGTCACCCTTTGTAATTACTTCCTCAGCTTCTCACTTCCTTTCTGGATCCTACGTGATAGGGATGGTGTCTTTCTCCTTTGTTCCTGTGTCCCCAGTGCCTAACTGTCCCTTGGTACATAATATTTTGGGTGGATTATATTTGTTAACTGAGTGAAATAATGAGATAATAATACCCCAAAACACAGTCTAACATTTAACAAGCTTTCAATCAATGGAATATATTATTATTAACAACATAGCATTGGTGCTGAGTTTATTCGCTTGAGAAAAATAACATAGAGGAACAACAAATTAGAAGTAGGTGTTGTGAATCTAGCTCTGTATCGTGTTTGTTATACGTCCTTGGCCAAATCTTTATTCTTCTCATTCTTCCACTGTTAAAATGAACATTAAGATATTCACGCTGGTGTCCAACTTCTTTCATGTAAAGTCTGCCTTTTGCCAGACCACACCCAACAGACTGTCCTGTGTATGCTCAGCGTTTCTAGATATAGATCCTATATTGCCCTAGTAATCCTGTTTTCTCAACTGCTAACTGTTGACCCCTCACCTTTCCCCATTCTGATCCTGTCTAGCCCCTTGGTTTGTTATAATAATTGGCTGCCTCTTAGCTTCCAGCCTTGAACTATACTCATCCTCATGATAAAATCCAAAATCCTTAAGGTGCTGACTAGAGCCTCCTCTTTTTCCCACCTACCCCTCGCTCACTGTGCCTCAGCCAGCAGGCTTTCCTGAAGTTTCGGGGGCACTATTCTCCCTGATTCAAGACCCTTGGACGTGCCAGTCCCTTTGCTTGGAGCATTGTCCCTCTTTCTTTATCACGCTAACTTCAACTCAGCCTTCATGTCTCAGCTTTAACATCACTTCTCAGGGAGCATTACTGAGCTCCCTGGGAAGAAATTAGGCTTGTGTGTTATATGCCATCTTCGTTGTAGATCTGGTGTGATACAGTGTCAGAGCTTCACGTTCTAAAAAGAGAAGTTAAGAATCTAGACTTAAATGTGAAATTTTTGTTCTTAATGTTAGCAAGTAATTTAACAACAGTAAAACACTGAGGGCTGAACCAAAGTATCTGTAGGTGAGTGACCACCCATGGTCTGTTTGCAACCTAGCTGTTCAACCTTTGACTATATGTGGTAACTACTCCTGTGTTAGTCATCACTCCATTGTCACTGTATTTGTTAACTGTCCACCTCATGGCTGGCAGTGTGATTGGCACTATACATAGATGATTTCATGTAATATCCAAAACCACCTGTGAGGCCAAGTAAGGTTCAGAGAGGTTAAGACACTTGCCCAACGTCAAAAGCCCTAATGGTACAGCCAGGTGCTAAAGGTCTTTCCTCTGTATTACTGTGTGTCAAGATATAATTTGTCAGTTTGGAGGGGAAGTTCCTGATCCTCTGCCTAACAACAGCTGTTAATATTTGTTGCATGCTTACTATGTGCCAGGCATTGTGCTAAGCACGTTACATAATCTGATTCAATCCCTATAGCATCTACACAAAGGAGCTACAGTTATCACCATGTTATAGAGAGAAAACGGAGGTATAGAACATGTACCTGATTTACCCAAGGTAAAGTCAGGATTCGAACCCAGACAATCTAATGCCACAGTCCCCACTCTTAGGAATTCCTATCTCCAATTTGGCTTTGTGACAGAGTAGTAGTGGGATGAAGGTGAAAGGGAAAAAATTGTAAGTCACTCTCCAATGCAAAGCCCCACAGAGGACTCAGTTTAAAGAGGAATCCCCCTGGGTTATTTCCATGAACCTGCTATTGAGAGATGTGGCCTGCAGGCGGCAGCAACATCCACAAGGTTCTAAGCTATAGTGAAGAAACTGTACAATCGGACTCATTAATTTGCATATTGCTCTCTGATTAGCCCAAGCAATTCTTTGCCAGTTAGTCGGACTTGGATGCTAGCCCAGTGAGAACTGCCAGGCTTGCTGAGCCCTTAACTGCTGTCAAAGGAGATAGCTCTCAAGTTTTGGAACTCCAGTAAAGGCATCCAATCCAACAGCCATCGCGGTGAAACTTAGGTGAAACCATCTTTCAGTGTTCTCCTTACACTTTGAGATCTTAGCTTTTTAAAAAAAATTCCCTATTTGTGGTGGTATTTAAAGTACAGTAATGCATACGCTTAAGGAAAATTCAATAGCACAAAAAGATTAACAGTGAAAAGTCTGTTTCTCCGTCACGCTCACTCATAAAACTGTAGGCATGTATCTTTTTAAGAAAAATAAATGCTGTGGAATGCAGCAAAGGCCATGCTAAGAGGAAAATCTATTGCAATACAGGCCTACCTCAGGAAAGAAGAACAATCCCAAATGAACAGTCTAAACTCACAGTTGATGAAACTAGAAAAGAAGAACAAATGAGACCCAAACTCGGTAGAAGGAGGGACATAATAAAGATTAAAGCAGAAATAAATAAAATTGAGAAGAATAAAAGAATATAAAGAATCAATGAAAGCAGGAGATGGTTCTTCAAGAAACAAAATGGATAAACCCTTAGCTAGACTTATCAAGAAAAAATGAGATTCTACACACATACAAAGAATCAGAAACAAGAAAGGAAAAAATCACTATGGACACCACAGAAATACAAAGAATTATGAGAGAATACTGTGAAAAATTATATGCTAACAAACTGGATAACAAAGAAGAAATGGACAACTTTCTAGAAAAATACTACCTTCCAAGAGTGACCGAGGAAAAAACAGAAAATCTGAATAGACCAATGACCAGCAAAGAAATTGAACTGGTAATCAAAAAACTACCTAAGAAAAAAATTCTGGACCAGATGGTTTCACTGCTGAATTCTATCAAACATCTAGTGAAGATTTAATACCCATCGTCCTTAAAGTTTTCCAAAAAGTAGAAGAGGAAGGAATACTCCCAAACTCATTCTACGAGACCAACATCACTCTAATGCCAAAACCAGGCAAAGACACCACAAAAAAAGAAAATTACAGACTAATATCCCTGATGAACATAGATGAAAAAATACTCAACAAAATATTAGCCAACCGAATTCAAAAATACATGAAAAAGATCATCCATCATAATTGAATGCGATTCATCCCAGGGATGCAAGGATGGTACAACATTCAAAAATTCATCAACATCATACACTATATAAACAAAAAGGACAAAAACCACATGATCATCTCCATAGATGCTGAAAAAGCATTTGACAAAATTCAACACCCATTCATGATAAAAACTCTCAACAAAATGGGTATAGAGGACAAGTACCTCAACATAATAAAGGCCATATATGACAAACCCACAGCCAACATTATACTTACAGCGAGAAGCTGAAAGCTTTTCCTTTAAGATCAGGAACAAGACAAGGACGCCCACTCTCCCCACTTTTATTCAACATATTTCTGGAAGTTCTAGCCATGGCAATCAGACAACACAAAGAAACAAAAGGCATCCAGATTGCCAAGGAAGAACTCAAACTGTCCCTGTTTGCAGATTACATGATATTGTACTTTAAAAAACCCTAAAGAATCCACTCCAAAACTACTAGATCTAATATCTGAATGCAGCAAAGCTGCAGGATACAAAATTAATACACAGAAGTCTGTTGCATTCCTACACACTAACGGTGAAATAGCAGAAAGAGAAATCAGGCAAAGAATTCCATTCACAATCACATCCAAAAGAATAAACTACCTAGGAATAAACCTAACCAAGGAAGTGAAAGACCTATACCCTGAAAACTACAAGACACTCATGAAAGAAATTAAAGAGGACACTAATAAATGGAAATTCATTCCATGGTCTTGGCTAGGAAGAATTAATATTGTCAAAAAGGCCATCCTGCCTAAAGCAATCTTCAGATTCAATGCAATCCCTATCAAAATACAAACATCATTCTTCAATGAACTAAAGCAAATACTTCTAAAATTCATATGGAACCACAAAAGACCCAGAATAGCCAAAGCTATCCTGAGAAGGAAGAATGAAGCAGGGGGAATTATGCTACGTGACTTCAAGCTCTACTACAAAGCCACACTAATCAAGACAATTTGGTACTGGTACAAGAACAGACCCGTAGAACAATGGAACAGACTAGAGAACCCAGATATAAACCCAAACACATATGGTCAATTAATATATGATAAAGGAGCCATGGATACACAATGGGGAAGTGACAGCCTCTTCAACAGCTAGTGTTGGCAAAACTGGATTACTATCTAACCCCATACACAAAAGTAAACTCAAAATGGATCAAAGACCTGAATGTAAGTCATGAAACCATAAAACTTTTAGAAAATAATACCCAAAAATCTCTTGGACATAAACATGAGCAACTTCTTCATGAACATATCTCCCCGGGCAAGGGAAACAAAAGCAAAAATGAACAAGTGGGACTATATCAAGCTGAAAAGCTTCTGTACAGCAAAGGACACCAACAGTAGAACAAAAAGACATCCTACAGTATGGGAGAATATATTAATAAATGACGTATCCGATAAGGGGTTGACATCCAAAATATATAAGGAACACACGCACCTCAACAAACAAAAAGTAAATAATCCCATTAACAAATGGGATTATCCAAAGAAGAAAATCAGATGACCAACAGGCACATGAAAAGATGCTCCACGTCGCTAATCATCAGAGAAATGCCGATTAAAACCACAATGAGATATCACCTCACACCAGTGACGTTGGCCAACATCCAAAACACAAACAACAGCAAATGTTGGTGAGGATGTGGAGAAAAGGGAACCCTCCTACACTACTGGTGGGAATGCAAATTAGTTCAACCATTGTGGAAAGCAGTATGGAGGTTCCTCAAAAAACTCAAAATAGAAATAACATTTGACCTAGGAATCCCACTCTTGGTATTTACCCTAAGAATGCAGCAGCCCAGTTTGAAAAAGACAGATGCGCCCCTATGTTTATCACAGCACTATTTACAATAGCCAAGAAATGGAAGCAACCTAAGTGTCCATCAGTAGATGAATGGATAAAGAAGAAGTGGTACATATACATAATGGAATATTATTCAGCCATAAGAAAAAGACAAATCCTACCATTTGCAACAACATGGATGGAGCTAGAGGGTATTATGCTCAGTGAAATAAGCCAAGCCGAAAAATACAGGTATCAAATAATTTCACTCATATGTAGAGTATAAGAACAAAACCAAAGACTGAAGGAACAAAACAGGAGCAGACTCACAAAACCCAAGAACGGACTAATAGTTACCAAAGGGGAAGGGACTAGGGAGGATGGGTGGGAAGGGAGGGATAAGGGGGAAAAGGGGGCATTACGATTAGCAGATGTAATGTTAGGGGGGCACGGGGAGGGCTGTACAACTCAGAGAAGACAAGTAGTGATTCTATAGCATCTCACTACGCTGATGGACAGTTACTGTAATGGGGTTGGTGGGGAGGACCTGATGAAGGGTGTAGTTTAATAACCATAATATTGCACATGTAATTGTAGATTAATGATAGCAAAATAAATTATTAAAAAATAAAAATAAGAATAAAAAAATTAAAAAATAAGAATGGGCAGAGGCAAAAAGATGGCCGTGTGAGAGGTGAGACAGAGGCTTCCTCCTAAAACCTCATATAATATGAAAATAAAGCTACTTCAACTACTCTTGAAAGAGCAACGGGAAAGAGGACGGCAACAAACTGCATACACCTGGAGACAAGAGCAGCCCTCACAGAAAAGGGTAACTTACTAAAGCTGTGGTCCTGCGGGATCCAAGCCCTTCCCCTACCCCAGCTCACCAATGGGAGGAACAGGAACGGAGCAGGGAGGGCGTGGAGATGTGGGACTGCTGAATACCTAACTCTGGAGATCTGCTCTGTGAGCAAAAACCTACATTTCATGGTGCTTGCATGATTCTCTTGTAATTAGGGAGTTGGAAAGCTAAGACAGGCAGAATTCCTGGAGAGACTAAGAATCCAGCTGCTTGTGAAAGCAGGGATCCACACCCAGCTGCCTGGGGACAAAAGAAAGGTGGGCAGTCTGAGAAACTTCCTAAGAAGCCATTAGCAAGAGAGCTGCTAAAGGGCAAGGATTGCACGGAGCTTACTGCTCAGGAGAAAGGACAGGCAGACAAAATTGTCCGGGTGCACCCTGCCCAGCAGGTTGGGAGCTTTCACGATCTTCAGGTGCTCCAGCTCCCTGGCTGCCTACACAGCTCCAAGACCCCTTCTGTGACAGGCAGACTTGTGCGTCTTTCTTCTGGCCAGCCCCACCGGGCTTGCAAACCGGGAAATCCTTCCCTGGTGTTAGGCCAGCCAGAGGGAAGATCTGTCTACAGCAACTAAAAACGCAAAGCACAGAGGCTTATACCTGGGTGCTCAGCCCACTGGTTCAGGCAGTGGAGACAGGCATAGCAGCCAGGAACCAGGAAACAGCCCTTTCCTCCCCAGAGGCACCAATACCACTCCTCTACAATCCCCACATTGCTTCAGGGGCTGAGCAGCTCCAGAGAGTAGAGGGCGCATACACAAATATGAAACGCCAAAGGAACCTGGTCCAGAGTAAAATTATGAATACAACTACTGAGAAAGATTTAAATGATATGGACCTTATGACTCTCCCTGAAAGGGAGTTCAAAATAAAAATCATTAACATGCTCATGAAACCAAGAGCTGGTTTTTTGAAAAAATAAACAAAATAGATAAACCCCTAGCCAGACTCATTAAGAGAAAAAGAGAATCTACACACATAAACAGAATCAGAAATGAGAAAGGAAAAATCATGACGGACCCCACAGAAATACAAAGAATTATAAGAGAATATTATGAGAATCTATATGCTAACAAGCTGGAAAACATAGAAGAAATGGACGACTTCTTCAAAAAATACAACCTTCCAAGACTGACCAAGCAAGAAACAGAGAAACTAAACAGACCAATCACCAGCAATGAAATTGAATCAGTAATCAAAAAACTACCCAAGAACAAAACCCCTGGACCAGACGGATTCACCTCTGAATTCTACCAGACATATAGAGAAGAAATAACACCCATTCTCCTTAAAGTTTTTCAAAACATAGAAGAGGAGGGAATACTTCCAAACTCATTCTATGAAGCTAGCATCACTCTAATACCAAAACCTGGCAAAGACCTCACCAAAAAAGAAAATTACAGACCAATATCCCTGATGAACGTAGATGCAAAAATACTCAACAAAATATTAGCAAATAGAATTCAAAAATACATCAAGAGGATCATACACCATGATCAAGTGGGATTCATCCCAGGGATGCAAGGATGGTACAACATTGAAGGATGGATCAACATCATCCACCACATCAACAAAAAGAAGAACAAAAACCACATGATCATCTCCATAGATGCTGAAAAAGCATTTGACAAAATTCAGCATCCATTCCGGATTAAAACTCTCAACAAAATGAGTATAGAAGGCAAGTACCTCAACATCATAAAGGCCATATATGACAAACCCACAGCTAACATCATACTTAACAGCGAGACGCTGAAAGCTTTTCATCTAAGATCGGGAACAAGACAGGGATGCCTACTCTCTCCACTGTTATTCAACATAGTACTGGAGGTCCTAGCCACAGCAATCAGACAAAACAAAGACATACAAGGCATCCAGATTGGTAAAGAAGAAGTCAAATTGTCACTATTTGCAGATGACATGATATTGTACATAAAAAACCCTAAAGACTCCACTCCAAAACTACTAGAACTAATATCTGAATTCAGCAAAGTTGCAGGATACAAAATTAACACACAGAAATCTGTTGCTTTCCTATACACTAATGATGAACTAACAGAAAGAGAAATCAGGAAAAACAATTCCATTCACAATTGCATCAAAAAGAATAAAATACCTAGGAATAAACCTAACGAAGGAAGTGAAAGACCTGTACTCTGAAAACTACAAGACACTCCTAAGAGAAATTAAAGAGGACACTAACATATGGAAATGCATCCCATGCTCTTGGCTAGGAAGAATAAATATTGTCAAAATGGCTATACTACCTAAAATAATCTACAGATTCAATGCAATCCCTATCAAACTACCAACAGCTTTCTTCAATGAACTCAAACAAATAATTCTAAAATTCATATGGAACCACAAAAGACCCTGAATAGCCAAAGCAATCCTGAGAAGGAAGAATAAAACATGGGGAATTACGCTCCCTGACTTCAAGCTCTACTACAAAGCCATAGTAATCAAGACAATTTGGTATTGGCACAAAAACAGACCCACAGACCAGTGGAATAGAATAGAAAATCCATCCATTAACCCAAACATATACAGTCAATTAATATTTGATAAAAGTGCCTTGGATATACAATGGGGAGATGACAGCCTCTTCAGCAGCTGGTGTTGGAAAAACTGGACAGCTACATGTAAGAGAATGAAACTGGACTATTGTCTAACCCCGTACACAAAGGTAAACTCAAGGTGGATCAAAGACCTGAATGTAAGTCATGAAACCATAAAACTCTTAGAAAAAAAATAGGCAAAAATCTCTTGGACATAAACATGAGCGACTTCTTCATGAACATATCTCCCTGGGCAAGGGAAACAAAAGCAAAAATGAACAAGTGGGACTGTATCAAGCTGAAAAGCTTCTGTACAGCAAAGGACATCATCAGTAGAACAAAAAGAGATCCTACACTATGGGAGAATATATTCATAAATGACGTATCCGATAAGGGGTTGACATCCAAAATACATAAAGAACTAATGCACCTTAACAAACAAAAAGCAAATAGTCCAATTAAGAAATGGGCAGAGGACATGAATAGACACTTCTCTAAAGAAGAAATTCAGATGGCCAACAGGCACATGAAAAGATCCTCCACATCGCTAATCATCAGAGAAATGCAGATTAAAACCACAATGAGATATCACCTCACACCAGTGAGGATGGCCAACATTCAAAACACAAACAACAACAAATGTTGGCGAGGATGTGGAGAAAAGGGAACCTCCTACACCGCTGGTGGGATTGCAAATTAGTTCAACCATTGTGGAAAGCAGTATGGAGGTACCTCAAAAAACTTAAAATAGAAATAACATTTGCCCCAGGAATTCCACTCCTAGGAATTTACCCTAAGAATACAGCAGCCCAGTTTGAAAAAGACAGATGCACCCCTATGTTTATCGCAGCACTATTTACAATAGCCAAGAAATGGAAGCAACCTAAGTGTCCATCAGGAGATGAATGGATAAAGAAGAAGTGGTACATATACACAATGGAATATTATTCAGCCATAAGAAGAAAACAAATCCTACCATTTGCAACAACATGGATGGAGCTAGAGCGTATTATGCTCAGTGAAATAAGCCAAGCCGAAAAAGACAAGTATCAAATGATTTCACTCATATGAGGAGTATAAGAACAAAGCGAAAGACTGAAGGAACAAAACAGGAGCAGACTCACAGAACCCAAGAACGGACTAATAGTTACCAAAGGGAAAGGGACTGGGGAAGATGGGTGGGAAAGGAGGGATAAGAGGGAAAAAGGGGCATTATGATTAGCAGATGTGATGTTGGGGGGGCATGGGGTGGGCTGTACAACTCAGAGAAGAGAAGTAGTGATTCTATAGCATCTCACTACGCGGATGGACAGTTACTGTAATGGGGTTGGTGGGGGGGACTTGATGAAGGGGTAGCTTAATAATCATAATATTGCACATGTAATTGTAGATTAATGATCCAGAATAAATTATAAAAAAAAAGAATGCTTAGGAGAAGGTGATAAAAGATTACGTAATTAAAAAAAAACATATGGGATGTGAACAATTTCCAGGGATGTTTTGTTTTAATTAGTCTGATTTTTCTCATACTATTCAAGATCAAATAGACAACATTCACCATGTTATTGATAAGTTTTCACAAATGCATGGATTGTTAAATTGGTTTTCTTTGTTTCATTGGATATGGCCTATAATTGCAGGTCGAATACTGTTACGCATTTGTATTCCTGTTCTCCTAGGGTGTGTGCGGAAGGCAGCTGTTGGTCTTTTAAAGCCAATACAAGCATATGCTACTTTTCAAGAATTAACTTCAAGAAATAAGCGATTCCTTTTAAACAGCTTTGTGAAATCATATACTGATTCCCCACCTGCATTTGCTGCAAGAAAATAATTATGTATATTGTGATTTTATCCAGAATTATAGCTGCTGGGTGTCCTCTATTTCGTATTTTATTTCCCTGTTTGGTCCCAGGAGATGGCTGGTTAGCCAGAGACGGGTAAGATTCCTCATTGGAGGAACAACCTAAGACAGGCACAGTTGCAAGGGACCTCAGGTGAGCAAAGTGGGGGACAACTGAGCTGAGGCATGGAACCTCACCCCTCCAGACGAGAGAGACATTGCCTGTGACAATCTATGTCACAGGCCGAGCCAGCTAATCATTATTCAGGTACCTTCTACAAATATATGCATATGCATTTGTGTCAATTAAAACAAAAAAGGGGGAAATGTGGGATTCACTTAGAATTTAAGTATAAAAATCATATGAATAATCATAGTTGACTTGACTGATTATAGTAACTGAATTAGTTTCTCTGATATGACTGGTTTGCATTGTTCACCTTGTGAGAACTTGTTCACTATGTTCCTTGCATTGTTCACCTTGTGGGAGCTTGTTCACTGTACTGGAACTTGTTCGTTATGCTCCAAAAGATTGGAGACTGTTGAGAATTAAGCTTGGAGTTGATTTAAAAAAAAAAAAGATGTGGTGCATATACACAATGGAATATTATTCAGCCATAAGAAGAAAACATATCCTACCATTTGCAATAACATGGATGGAGCTAGAGGGTACTATGCTCAGTGAAATAAGCGAGGCAGAGAAAGACAAGTATCAAATGATTTCACTCATCTGTGGAGTATAAGAACAAAGGAAAAACTGAAGGAACAAAACAGCAGCAGACTCACAGAACCCAAGAATGGACTAACAGTTACCAAAGGGAAAGGGACTGGGGAGGATGGGTGGGAAGGGAGGGACAAGGTGGGGAAAGGGTCATTATGAATATCACCTGTAATGCAGTGACGGGGGACATGGGAAAGGCAGTATTTATAGAGAAGACAAGTAATGATTCTACAGTATCTTACTACACTGATGGACAGTGACTGTAGTGGGGTATGTGGGGGGAACTTGATAATACGGTTCTAGTAACCATAATGTTGTTGAAGTGATTGTACATTAACGATACCAAAATAAAAACAAAATAAAATAAATGGTTATATCCTAAAAAAAAAAGAGTACTATTTGATTGCCTCTAACTTGGTGCCATTCTTAATAAAACTCAGTCTTGAATTATTAAAAAAAAAAAAGAATGGGCATAGGAGCTAAACAGACACTTCTCCAAAGAGGAAATTCAGATGGCCAACAGGCACATGAAAAGATGCTCCACATCCCTAATCATCAGAGGAATGCAAATTAAAACCACAATGAGATATCACCTCACACCAGTGAGGATGGCCACCATCCAAAAAACAAACAACAAATGTTGGCAAGGATGTGGAGAAAGGGGAACCCTCCTACGCTGCTGGTGGGAATATAAACTAGTTCAACCATTGTGGAAAGCAGTATGGAGGTTCCTTAAAAAACTCAAAATAGAAATACCATTTGACCCAGGAATTCCACTCCTAGGAATTTACCCTAAGAATACAGCAGCCCAGTTTGAAAAAGACATATGCACCCCTCTTTATTGCAGCACTATTTACAATAGCCAAAAAATGGAAGCAACCTAAGTGTCCATCAGTGGATGAATGGATAAAGAAGAAGTGGTAACTAATGATCAACTAACAGAAAGAGAAATCAGAAAAACAATTCCATTCACAATTGCATCAAAAAGAATAAAATACCTAGGAATAAACCTAACGAAGGAAGTGAAAGACCTGTACTCTAAAAACTACAAGACACTCCTAAGAAAAATTAAAGAGGACACTAACAAATGGAAATGCATCCCATGCTCTTGGCTAGGAAGAATAAATATTGTCAAAATGGCTATACTACCTAAAGCAATCTACAGATTCAATGCAATCCCTATCAAACTACCAACAGCTTTCTTCAATGAACTGGAACAAATAATTCTAAAATTCATATGGAAGCACAAAAGACCACGAATAGCCAAATCAATCCTGAGAAGGAGGAATAAAACAGGGGGAATTACACTCCCTGACTTCAAGCTCTACTACAAAGCCACAGTAATCAAGACAATTTGGAATTGGCACAAAAACAGACCCACAGACCAGTGGAACAGAATGGAAAATCCAAACATTAACCCAAACATATACAGTCAATTAATATTTGATAAAAGTGCCTTGGATATACAATGGGGAGATGACAGCCTCTTCAGCAGCTGGTGTTGGAAAAACTGGACAGCTACATGTAAGAGAATGAAGCTGGACTACTGTCTAGCCCCATACACAAAGGTAAACTCAAGGTGGATCAAAGACCTGAATGTAAGTCATGAAACTGTAAAACTCTTAGAAAAAAACATAGGCAAAAATCTCTTGGACATAAACATGAGCGACTTCTTCATGAACATATCTCCCTGGGCAAGGGAAACAAAAGCAAAAATGAACAAGTGGGACTATATCAAGCTGCAAAGCTTCTGTACAGTAAAGGACACCATCAGTAGACCAAAAAGACATCCTACAGTATGGGAGAATATATTCATAAAAAACGTATCTGATAAAGGGTTGACATCCAAAATATACAAAGAACTCATGCACCTTAACAAACAGAAAGCAAATAATCCAATTAAGAAATGGGCAGAGGACATGAATAGACACTTCTCCAAAGAAGAAATTCAGATGGCCAACAGGCACATGAAAAGATGCTCCACATCGCTAATCATCAGAGAAATGCAGATTAAAACCACAATGAGATATCACCTCACACCAGTGAGGATGGCCAACATCCAAAACACAAACAACAACAAATGTTGGCGAGGATGTGGAGAAAAGGGAACCCTCCTACACTGCTGGTGGGACTGCAAATTAGTTCAACCATTGTGGAAAGCAGTATGGAGGTTCCTCAAAAAACTCAAAATAGAAATACCATTTGACCCAGGAATTCCACTCCTAGGAATTTACCCTAAGAATGCAGCAGCCCAGTTTGAAAAAGACAGATGCACCCCTATGTTTATCGCAGCACTATTTACAATAGCCAAGAAATGGAAGCAACCTAAGTGTCCATCAGTAGATGAATGGATAAAGAAGAAGTGGTACGTATACACAATGGAATATTATTCAGCCATAAGAAGAAAACAAATCCTACCATTTGCAACAACATGGATGGAGCTAGAGGGTATTATGCTCAGTGAAATAAGCCAAGCCGAAAAAGACAAGTATCAAATGATTTCACTCATATGTGGAGGTTAAGAACAAGGAAAAAATACTGAAGGAACAAAACAGCAGCAGACTCACAGAACCCAAGAACGGACTAATAGTTACCAAAGGGAAAGCGACTGGGGAAAAGGGGCGGGAAGGGAGGGATAAGAGGGAAAAAGGGGCATTACAATTAGCAGATGTAATGTTGGGGGGGCACGGGGAGGGCAGTACAACTCAGAGAAGACAAGTAGTGATTCATCTCACTACGCGGATGGACAGTGACAGTAATGGGGTTGGTGGGGGGGACCTGATGAAGGGGTAGTTTAATAACCGTAATATTGTACATGTAATTGTAAATTAATGATAATAAAATAAATTTTATTAAAAAAAAGGAAGAATAAATATTGTCAAAATGGTATATTACCCAAAGCAATCTACAGATTCAACGTAATCCCTATCAAACTACCAACAGCTTTCTTCAATGAACTCGAACAAATAATTCTAAAATTCATATGGCACTACAGAAGACTCCGAATAGCCAAAGCAATCCTGAGAAGGAAGAATAAAACAGCGGGAATTACGCTCCCTGACTTCAAGCTCTACTACAAAGCCACAGTAATCAAGACAATTTGGTATTGGCACAAAAACAGACCCACAGGTCAGTGGAATAGAATAGAAAATCCAAACATCAACCCATACACATACAGTCAATTAATATTTGATAAGGGAGCCCTGGATATACATTGGGGAGATAACGGCCTCTTCAGCAGCTGGTGTTGGAAAAACTGGACAGCTACATGTAAGAGAATGAAACTGGACTATTGTCTAACCCCATACACAAAGGTAAACTCAAGGTGGAACAAAGACCTGAATGTAAGTCATGAAACCATCAAACTCTTAGAAGAAAACATAGGCAAAAATCTCTTGGACATAAACATGAGCGACTTCTTCATGAACATATCTCTCCGGGCAAGGGAAACAAAAGCAAAAATGAACAAGTAGGACTATATCAAGCTGAAAAGCTTCTGTACAGCAAAGGACACCATCAATAGATCAAAAAGACTTCCTACAGTATGGGAGAATATATCCATAAATGACGTATCCGATAAGGGGTTGACATCCAAAATATATAAAGAACTCACGCACCTCAACAAACAAAAGCAAGTAATCCAATTAAGAAATGGGCAGAGGACATGAATAGACACTTCTCCAAAGAAGAAATTCAGATGGCCAATAGGCACATGAAAAGATGCTCCACATCACTAATCATCAGAGAAATGCAGATTAAAACCACAATGAGATACCACCTCACACCAGTGAGGATAGCCAACATTCAAAACACAAACAACGAATGTTGGCGAGGATGTGGAGAAAAGGGAACCCTTCTACACTGCTGGTGGGAATGCAAATTAGTTCAACCATTGTGGAAAGCAGTATGGAGGTTCCTCATAAAACTCAAAATACAAATACCATTTGCCCCAGCAATTCCACTCCTAGGAATTTACCCTAAGAATGCAGCAGCCCAGTTTGAAAAAGACAGATGCACCCCTATGTTTATCGCAGCACTATTTACAATAGCCAAGAAATGGAAGCAACCTAAGTGTCCATCAGTAGATCAATGGATAAAGAAGAAGTGGTACATATACACAATGGAATATTATACAGCCATAAGAAGAAAACAAATCCTACCATTTGCAACAACATGGATGGAGCTAGAGGGTATTATGCTCAGTGAAATAAGCCAAGCTCAAAAAGACAAGTACCAAATGATATCACTCATATGTGGAGTATACGAACTGAGGAAAAACTGAAGGAACAAAACAGCAGGAGACTCACAGAACCCAAGAACGGACTAATAGTTACCAAAGAGGAAGGGACTGGGGAGGATGGGTGGGAAGGGAGGGGCAAGGGGGAAGAAGGGACATTACGATTAGCAGATGTAATGTTGGGGGGGGCGCATAGGGAGGGCTGTACAACTCAGAGAGGACAAGTAGTGACTCTATGGCATCTCACTACGCTGATGGACAGTGACTGTGATGGGGTTCGGGAGGGGGGACCTGATGAAGGGGGAAGTGTAATCACCATAATATTACTCATTTGATTGTAGATTGGTGATATCAAAATAAACTGAAAAAAAAAAGAAGTGGTACATATACACAATGGAATATTATTCAGCCATAAGAAGAAAACAAATCCTACCTTTTGCAACAACATGGATGGAGCTAGAGGGTATTATGCTCAATGAAATAACCAGGTGGAGAAAGACAAGTATCAAATGATTTCACTCCTCTGTGAAGTGTAAGAACAAAGAAAAACACTGAAGGAACAAAACAGCAGCAGAATCACAGAACCCAAGAATGGACTAGCAGTTACCAAGGGGAAAGGGACTGGGGAGGATGGGTGGAAGGGAGGGAGAAGGGAAATAAGGGGCATTACAATTAGCACATGTAATGCAGTGGCGGGGGGGGCACGGGGAAGGCTGTATTTATAGAGAAGACAAGTAATGATTCTATAGGATCTTACTATGCTGATGGACAGTGACTGTAGTGGGGTATGTGGTTCGGATTTGTAATAGGGCATCTAATAACCATAATATTGTTCAAGTGATTGTACATTAATGATATCAAAATTTAAAAAATGATAAGAATCTTAAAGCAACTCAAGACCTATTAAAATATTGGTGACAATTTCATATTAAAAAAAGGCCATATAGACAAAAAAAAAAGAAATAAATGACAACCTAAAAGTATAAACTTCAGGAAGAAAATTTAGGGGGGATTTTTGTAATCTTAGGTTAGGCAAAGATTTCTTAGACATGACAGAATTCACAAGAGAAAAATAAAGACAAATTGTACTTAATAAAAATTTTAAATTCTGATTTATGAAAGATAGTGTTAATAGAATGAAAGGACAAACCACAGATTGGGAGCAAAAGTTCACAAATGCCATATCTGATAAAGGTCTTGTACCTAAAACATACAGAAGAGCTCTCACAATTCAGTAATAAGACAATAAAAGAATGGGCACATGACTAGTACTGATGCTTCAGTAAAGACAATATACAGATGAAAAGAGGCTGAATATTATTAGTCTTTAGAGAAGTGCAGATTTCATTGAGATACCACTACACATATATCAGAATGGCTAAAAACAAATAATTTGTTAAAAACTGACAATACCAAATACTAATAAGCATGCAGATCAATGGGAACTCTCATACTTACTGGTGAAAATGCAAAATGGGGTAGCCATTTTAGAAAAGAGTTTGGGTTTTTTAAAGACATAATGTTGTAAGCGTAATATTGCACATGTAATTGTAGATTAATGATACCAAAATGAATTATAAAAAAAAAAGACGTAATGTTAGGTGTACACTTACCTTACAATGCAGCAATTCTACTCCTAGGTACTTACCCAAGAGAAATAAAATCTTATGTTTACACAAAAACCTGTACATAAATGTTTATAGTAGTTTTATTCACAGCTGACAAAAACTGGAAACAATCCCAATGTCCTAAAACTGGTGGAAGGAGAAGCAAACTACAATGTACCAATACAAAGGGACACTACTCAGCAATAAAAAGGAACAAACTACTTATATACAGTGCAACTGAATCATACATAAATTACACAGGAATCATGCATGTATTATTCTAAGTGGAAGTAACAAGACTCAAAAAGCTACATACTTTCTTATTCTACTTGCAGATTTCTGGGAAAAGCCAAAATATATGTACAGAAAACAGATCAATGGATACCATGGAATGGGTGAGGGGTAGGAGTAAACTACAAAAGCTAGCATGAGGACCTATCCTGGAGTGATGGAACAGTTCTTACCTAGATTATTATGGTGGTGGTTACACAGGTGTATGCATTGGATTCAGAATTTAATACCAAAATGAATTAAATATGTGAGAAAAAAACTATAAAAAACAAAACAAAACCCAGTACTGTTCTCCCAACCAAAACCATTGGTTTTAGGTTGACCCAACAGCAGTTGTTGATAATTGTCTTTCTTTACAAAAAAGTAAGTAGAGTATTGTACACACTGCTGTGCTCCATGCTTTTTTTTTTTAGAGACCTACTTCAAGTATATAGAAAAATAGAGGTTTTTATAAGAAATCCCCAAGTACTTTTCACCAACTTGTCAAATCTTAATGTTTTGCCTTATTTGCTTACCATATTTTCAAGAAATAAAATATCAGAGAGATGTTTTAAGCCCTGATGTATCTCTCCTTTAACCCATTCTTTTCCTCTCTCCTCAAGAAATAATCACTTGCCTGAATATTTTATTTCCACATATGATTTTCTACTTTTACTATGTACTGTATATATGAATCCTTAAATAGTATATAGTGTAATTTGGCATGTTTTACAATTTTATATGCATCAAGCTGTATATAACCTCCTGCAAATTGTTTTTTTCTCTCAACATTTTGTTTTCTCCAAATTGATCCCTGTCCCTTTAGTTTATTCACTTGAACTGTTGTGGGTAAAGTGGGGTTCCTATGGCCAGGATCCTCACTGAACTTAAATATAACTGGCCTGTTGCTATGCTACCGCTTCCACACCTTAAGGCAATAAGCCATTATTGTGTTAATGTAAGGAGTTCCAGCCAGTGCTCTGCCGGAGATTGGGTGGCAGGGCTGGAAGGCTGTAGGAGAGCGGAGCAGAGGCTGGAGTGGTGGCAGCACCGAGGACAGAGATTCCCAGAGGACGACTGTGCAGAGAGGCCCAGAGGACGGCTGTGCGGGACGGCTGTGCGGGATGACTGTGCAGAGAGGCCCAGAAGACGGCTGTGTGGGACGGCTGTGTGGGATGACTGTGCGGGATGACTGTGCAGAGAGGCCCAGAGGTAGAGACCAGCTTGCTGCATCCGAAACAGCAATGATAACACAGACTCGCTCTGAGTGAACAGGATTTTAGTGACTGACCTGCCACCTGGAAATAAAGTTGGGTATAACCTTTTCACCCCAAGAACCCTTTGCTGTAAATTTCTTTAGTCACAGTGAATTGATAGCGAACTTGCCTGGAGCTGAAACTCATTTGCAAGACAATTGGCATAGTCCGCAGGACTCATTGTTGACCAAGGAAAAAGACAGGCTGCCCTTATGGGAGGGGTGCTTCAGCAGGCTGCGCCTGTGAATGAGGAGACAGTGGATTGTCCCCCAATGGGTATGTGGTCTGAGGTGGCTTGCCTTCTAGAGGACTGGGCCCGATCCCAGGACTGGAGGCAAGTGGAGGTGACACCTGAAGCTGTAGAGGTGGCCCTTTGTATAGTAAGTAGATCCTTTGAGAAGCAGAGTGCCCGTGAGGCAGCGGGGACTGTGGGTTGGCTGCTTCTCACAGTATTAAAAAGGTCTTCAGAAGAGACCCAAGAAATAGCGGCATGAGAACGCGAGCTGCAAACTTCTGTGGATTCCCTGAGGAGGGAAATGGCATTGATGTGAGAGGTGGCATGAGAACGTGAGCTGCAAACTTCTCTGGATTCCCTGAGGAAGGAGATGGCTTTGATGCGAGAGGAGGCAGCACGAGAGCCCCAGCAGCAAGGAGCCATTGGAGACGAGACGACAGCACTGCCAGGTGTTCTGAAGGAGGAAGAGGCCATCAAGGAAAAAGATGAACTCCTGAGGGAAGCACAGGCCGAGGTGGTACAAGAACGTCGGCTGGGAAGGATTGAGCTGAAGGCAAGAGACCTTCTGAAGACTGAGGTAGCATTGCTATGAGGTACAGTAGAAAAGGTAAAGGTTGTAGCAGAGAAGGCACTTGGGGGAGGGGAGAGAAAGGTGCCATCAGCCCCAGTAATGGAGGAGCTGGAAAAAGATGAAGGGGTGATGCCAGAGGCACTGGCGCCTCCTGTATTGCAAGCATGCCCATTGGTGGTAAAGAAAATAAAGACCCAGCAACTGAAGGTTCCCCAAGGAGAGGAGCAGCCCTCTCCTCAGGTCATGGAGCACTCTATGGTCCACCCCTATACTCAGGCTGAGCTGGTGGATTTGGGCTCCCGGTTTAGGCAGAAGCCCTCAGAGTCAATATCAGCTTGGCTTCTGCGTCTGTGGGACTTAGGGGTGGATGGAATTGTTCTGTCGGGGTCAGAGATGAGAAAGCTGTCTTCCCTGACAGTGTAGCCTGCCTTGAGGCAGCGATTACAAAATGCACATCAGACCCCAGGGAGTCACACCCTCCTCGATTGGCTCATGGCTGCACTTCATGCTGTGTGGCCCAATCCAGGTGATCTACCATCCTCTCCTGTTAGATGGCAGACATATGCTGAACTCCAACAGGTGCTACAAGAGCTAGGCATGAGTAATGCCATCTATAGTCCAGAGATTTATGGCCCAGATGAAGAGGTTTTCACTACTGGGATGAGGAACATTGTACTTCAAACAGCTCCTACATCCCTCTTTGGGTCTCTAGTGGCCATTCTTTCCCCTCACTTAGGGCATCCCATAAGCAAGGTGACACATACAGTAGCAGACTTAGGAGAGGCTCAAGCCATGAGAATTCAGAAAGAAGTAAGACCTGTTGCTCACAAGAAGAATTTACAGGGCCCCATGAAGGTTACGAGGACCCAGATGTGGGTTGATTTAATATGGGCAGGAGCAGATGGAAGGAAATTAGATGGGAAGTCAAATAGCATCTTACTAGAGCTATGGCAACAGCTGAAACCAGAGCAGCAGTTCCAGCCACTAAGACCAAAGAGGCAGAGATCAGAGACAGAGCCATGAGTCTGGCCTGTGTGTTTGCAAGACTTCCTGCTGGAAAGCAAGCCAACCTCACTTGAGCCCACACAGGAAGATGATTGGGGAACACGGTTTGACTGAGGGCAAGGTCAAGGTATCTGCCCTGAGGGGTCAGGGGGGAACCGGATATCACATGATGGCTGGAATGGACATGCTTTGAACTTGATCTGTATCGTGCTTTGAACCTTGCTGAATCCTCTTGCTTGAGGATTATTATAAATTGTGTTACCTGTATCTTCATTTTTATTATCTCTGAATTGTTGTTATCTTCTGCTGCTGTTGTGGAATCTGGTTACAGTGCTCCAGCTTTCTCGCACAGGGACCATTGCGGAAGATGGAAAGTGTGTAGATTGTAAGGCAAGAATCTTGGAGGAGTGGAGTGTGGGTAAAGTGGGGTTCCTATGGCCAGGATCCTCACTGAACTTAAATATAACTGGCCTGTTGCTATGCTACCACTTCCACACCTTTAGGCAACAAGCCATTATTGTGTTAATGTAAGGAGTTCCGCCCAGTGTTCTGCTGGAGACTGGGTGGCAGGGCTGGAAGGCTGTAGGAGAGCAGAGCAGAGGCTGGAGTGATGGCAGCACTGAGGACAGAGATTCCCAGAGGACGGCTGTGCGGGCGGCTGTGCAGAGGGGCCCAGAGGTAGACTGGCTTGCTGCATCCGAAGCAGCAGTGATAACACAGACTCGCTCTGAGTGAACGGGATTTTAGTGACTCACCTGCCACCTGGAAATAAAGTTAGATATAACCTTTTCACCCCAAGAACCCTTTGCTGTAAATTTCTTTGGTCACAGTGAATCTATAGCGAACTTGCTTAGAGCTGAAACTCATTTGCAAGACAACTGTTTTGTAGAATTCTGTATTATGAGTATACCACAGTTGATTTGCCCATTCTCCAGTAGATGCATATTTAGATTGTCTCCAGTTTTTTATTTGTTTGCAACTTCAAACAGTACTATAATGAACATCCTTGCACCTGCAGCCTGTGTCCATGTTCATTGTTAAAAACTTGGAAGCTTAAACAAAATAAAAACTAATAGTACCCACCATAACAGTTACTGTTCATTGAGCATTTAACATATATCAGGTACAGGGTTTAGGTATGTTACTTTATTTAATTCTCACATCAACCTATATATTAAGTACTGTTATGTTTTCCATTGTACAACGAAGGAACTAATCTTAAGTTTAAATAAATGAACCAACTGCACACGGAAAAGAAGTGGCACTAAAGTTCTTAACATTATGTTCCAATAGTGCCCATAAGCCCCAAATCCAGAAATATTGATAGTTAGAAATAGTCTTTACTATTAATTGGCCTCTCAGAAGATGAGAGTGTGACCCAGGCCACTTCCCACTTAAAAAATTACATTAGGAGTAAAATATCTATGCAGAAAAGTATATGCAGTTAATCCCTGAACAATTCAAGGTTTAGGAGGGTCAACCCCCTGCACAGTTGAAAATCCACGTAAACAACTTTGACGCCCTGCAACTTAATTGCTAATATCCTGTTGACTGGAAGCCTTACAAATCACATGAATGGTCAATTAACACATATTTTGTATGTATTATTCATTATATATTGTATTCTTACAATAAGCTAGAGAAATGAAAATGTTTTTCATTTTTAAATTGTTGCAAATTGCCAAAAATTTTTGCAACATATTTATGGAAAAAAATCCATGTGTAGGTGGACCCTTGCAGTTCAAACCCATGTTGTTCAAGGGTTTATATATCCCAATTGATGAATTTTTTATAAACTGAAGATACCCAGGTAGCCAGCACCCAGATCCAGATAAAAAACCCAGAATATTAATGTAAGTCCGGGGAAAGGAAATCCCGGGGCAAAATATCTGTGAAAACTAAAAGCAGTCAAAGGGAGAAATAAAGTTTAAAATCCATTTATTGCTTACAAATTCCAGGCCCTTCTTTCTTTCCTGCTCCAGCAGAAGCAAAACCGGCCCTCCCCCTCACCTCTCAGGTACAGATAAGCCCTCCATTGTCCAGGTAATTACCCATTTGATATGGAGATGAACTTCTCTCCACCCCTGAGGAATGATGCAAATGAACTAAAGCCATACTTCTTTCCACCTCTGAATGCCTATTGATATGCAGATGTACTAAAGCCAGTTGAGATATTCTGGAAATGTTACAATTTTACCCACAATTAATAATGCCCAGAAAACCTCCTCTGACCCTCTTCTAGACAGTGCTTTTCCACCGTGAAGTATAGCTGCCATCCTGCCTTGCAACAGAATATTTTTGCTTGTTTTTTATTTTACAGATGTGAAATTATACAGTATATACTCATTTCATCTAGCTTTTTTCACTTAATATTATTTGTGAGAATCATTCATGTGGTTGAGCATAGTGTGTTACGAGCACACAAACGGCATGTGGGAAAGCATACATTTTACAAAGAATTATGAGTGCCACTGTTTTTGTCAAAATTGTAGCCAGTCACTACTTTGAAGACTAGGTGATACATTGAATCTAATGTAGGGCATGGGCAAATCTGAGCACTGCAAGGGATGGTCTGGGACCTGTTGTCTTAACTCATGTCTTCTTAGCCTTACCTTAGATTGCAGTTGAAGCTGGAAAACACAGTTCAGTGAAGGCTTTAAATTCTCCTTGCCTCTCACTGTGTTCTCTCTCAGAGCTTTTCCTAAACCAAGATGTAGGACACTGGTGGGAGCCTGCTCAGAGGTGCAAGAGGAGTTGATGCCCCTTTGGGTAGGTAAGCCTAACCAGTGGGGGATGGGAACCCATGAATAAATGCTTCTCTGTGGAGATCCTTAGGTGGGTCATACTGAGAGGCATTCTAGACAGTCTTCAGATGGTTTTGTAGAATCTAGCCCCAGATGCCCACAAAAGTGATCACTTTGGTAATGCAGCCTTGTGTTTGACTTTTCCTGCTGCTGTTTTACTCTGGGCTTCCACATTAAATCTCTGGAATCACCTTCCAAGTAAATTACCTGCTTCTAATACTTGTCTCAGGTTCTATTTTCAGGCAGAGGGGGAGTCCTAATTAAGGCATGTAAAATACCTGGCACATGACGAATGGTGTGGGTAAAATTGTAATATTTCCAGAATATCTCACCTGGCTTTAGTGCATCTTTATATCAACATGTGTTCCTAAGGGGTGGAGAGAGGTAGGTCATCTCCATATCAATGGATAATTACCTGGGCCACCTAGGGCTTATCTGAACCTGAGAGGTTAGGGGGAGGTCTTGCTTGCTTCTGCTGGAGCAGGGAAGAGAAACAGCCCCGGACCGCAGTTTGTAAGTAATAAGTTTTAAACTTTATTTCTCCTTTTGACTGATTTTGCTTTGAGAGGCATTTCCTTTCCCCGGAGTTACAGATGCCCAAGAAAAAGTAGTGATTTTATTATTACTGCTATTACTACTACTACCACTGTTACCACCATTATCAGTTATGGGGTTTCATAATTGCCATCCCTGTCAGTCCCCTTCTCCCATAGATGATATTGAGGCTCCACAATTCAAGTTTCTATTGCAATCATTTTTGTCTTTTTCTTAAGGGTACAGGGAAGTCATTGAAGGGTTTCCTTTTTTTTTAACAGTTCAACTATACTATTTTTCAGGTTTAGTAAAGTATGTAAAATTGATGAACAATAAACTTCATATATGTAGAGGGTGAAGTTTGATGAGTTTTGATATATTTACAACTCATCATTATACCCTTGAAACCATAACCACCATCAAGATGATTAACATACCAATCATCCCAAAAAGTTTCCTCTTCCCATTTGTAATCCCTCCCTGCCATGCCTCAGCCTCTTTGGTCCCCAGGCAAGCATGGATCTGCTTTCTGTCACAATAGTTTGCATTTTCTAGAGTTTTATACAAATAGAGTTATCTAGAATGTCTGTATAGCTTTTTTTATGTCTGGCTTATTTCACTCAATTATTATAAGATTCATCATGTTGTTGTATCAACAGTTTATTTCTTTTTTTAGTGAAGAGTATTCCATTGTATAAACACTCACTCACCTTCTGAAGGGCATTTGGGTTTTCTCCAGTCTTTGGCTATTATAAAGCAGCTACAAAAATTCATGTGCAAGTCTTTGGTGGATGTATGCTTTCATTTGTCTTGGTCAAATACCTATATTTGGGCCATATGGTAGGTGTATATTTAGTATTTAAAGAAACTGCCAAACTGTTTTCCAAAGTGGTTGTGTCATTTTACAATCCCACCAGCAGTGAATGAGCATTCTGGTGGATCTATATTCTTGCTAACACTCGATCACCTGATATTGCCAGTCATGGTGTGTAGTGATAATCTCATTGTGGTGTTAATGCTCATTTCCCTAACATCTTCCATGTGTTTATTTGCCATTGGTTTATCTTCCTTGGCAAAGTGTGTTTTCAAATCATTTTTTAAACTGGGTTGTTTGTCTTGAGTTGAAAGACTTCTTTATACGTTCTAGATACTAGTCTTGTGTTGGATATAGGTTTTGCTATTTAATCCCAGTTTGTGACTTGCATTTTTATTTTCAACAGTGTCTTAAAGAAAAAAAATTTAGTTTTGATGATGTGCAATTTATCTTTTTTTTTCTTTTACAGATTGGGAGTTCAAAGGTGTAACTCTGGGGGGAAAATCCTGGGGCAAAATACCTTTGAAACTGAAATCAGTCAAAGGGAGAAAAAAAGTGGGAGAAACCTGTTTATTTCTTACAAACAGCTCCACTTCTGCTCTCCCGTGTCTCTCTGACCTGGCTGCAGAAGAGACCCCCACCCATCCTCTCTGGTCCAGATAAGCCCTCACTAGCCCTTGTAATTACCTACTGAGATGGAGATGGGCTTCTTCTCTCCACACCTTGGAAACATTTGGAAACACCTATTGCATGGAGATGCACTAAAGCCAGGCGAGAGAGTCTGGAAATACTGCAATTTTACCCACAGAAGGCCATGGAGATTTTTCCCTGTTTTCCTCTAGAAGTTTTGTAGTTTTAGGTTTTACACTTATGTCTAATTCAGGTTGTGACACAAAGCGCTTGGCATTTAGGAAGATCCTCTGGCAGCAGCAAGGAAGGTGTTTGGAGGGTGTTAGCCTGTTAGCCTGGAGGTCTGAAACTAGTGAGAGAGACGATGGTAACTTCCTCAAGGTAATAGTAGCGGAGAAAATGGAAAGCAACTGAGATATTTGGGATGCAGAATGACTGGACTTAATGGGCTGAAGCAGGCGTCAAGAATGATCTCTGGGTTTCTTCCTTATGCACAAATTTGAGGACAACTTTCTTCTAAGTTTCTTGCACTTCAAATTGGCCCTCAATAGTTTTTTTCTTTTGGGGAGATTATAATTGAAATTTGACTAGAGAGGGACTGGACACAGTATTCTAAAAGAGCACTTTGCATAAGCTCCACTTAAGCACTGCCTGGCGCCTGTTATTGAACTTACCCTCCCAAGTCCAAGACCTTTGCACCTTCTGTTCTAGAAAAAGTGCCCAAGTTCCTTTACTCGACGGGCGTGGGCAGTGGGCTGCGCATGCCCAGAGAGGCCGTGTGGGACTGGGCACCAGGAGAGCAAAGGGCGCGGTTCCCGCCATTTTGTCCCGCCCGCGACAGAGCTGGTCCCTGCGGGAGACTACAAGTCCCGTGAGGCTCCGCGGCGGCACTTCCCACTCCACACTGTGAGGTCCTCTCCCTTACCCCCCTCCCGGGGACCGAAAGCTCTGGCTGCAGCCTAGCGGCCCGCGGGCCAGGTAAGATTTCCGGGGTAAACTACGGTGGAGGCTGAGGAGGGGGCGGCGGCGGCGACTCGGGTGAGTTCGGCGAGTCGAGGAAAGTGAGCGGGGAGTGCGCGGAGAGTTTGGCTGCAGGCACCCCTGAGCTCGGCCGCGTTCTTGGCTCCGAGAGGGGGGTCCCGGTCCAGGCGCGGGTAACCGCCGGAGCCGCAGCTGCGTTGGGCCGGGCGGCCGCCGCCGCCTGCTCCTCCTCCGCCCTCCCACAAGGGTCCCGCGGCGACTTCCCCGACCGCAGCGCACCCCGCGCTGGCTCGCCCTCCGCCCCCCGCGACTTGGCGGGGCCCTTTTGTCTGGGCTGCTTTGCGCCCCATTGTGCCCGTGCGGGGAGTCGCCTCCTCGGGGAAGCCCGTCGGGTCATTCCCTGACGGGGACCGGTCCCTGGGCATCTGGTTACAGTAACCGGATCGGGTCAAAGTCCATTTTTCAAAATCGTCCTCCCTAAGATCTCTGCATTCCGGCTGGGCAGAGTGGAGGCTTCAGAGGCGGGCAGAGGCAGACGGAGTTTCTGTTGAAAACCTCGAGGTTATTGTCTAACTCTTCAACGTCAGCCCCGGGCGGCTTCGGGACACTAATCTCCAGGCATTTTTTTCGGTAAGGGGATGGGCTTGTGGAAAAGAAGTCAGCTCCCTTCCCGGGGAACCGGGAAGGGCTCGAATTTGCAGGTAGGACTGTATAGGTCGCAGCTGTGAACGGGGAACCAGAAAACCAGAGATAGTTCACGCATCTCTGAAATCTCGGAGGAGACAATGATTTACAGGGCAGCGAGCAGCCTTTTCATTCATTGCATGCAGAAAAAGGCTACAGTACGTCCATCCGTCCAGTTCCAAGCTCCCGTGTCCTCCAAATCGTTTCCTTCTGCTTAAAACAAAAAGTTGAAAGAAAACTCATTGAAAGAATGATCCGCGTTATAGAGAAACCGTAAACCTTGTCGCCTCTAGAAAGCAACAGAAGGGACTAGTTTACCAAGCAATAGGAATGAAGCTAGTTTTGAGGGAGGAGAGGTAGCAGATATTACCGCAAGCAGTGAATTGCGTTGAGTTGATCAAATTTTGTCAGCAGTAACCTTATGTATGTCCCATTGGAAGACTGCATTGCTAGATTCAGCGTAAGGTACTGCTTCCTAAACGCCATTGCAGATACTTTGAAAAACAGATTAATTAAGATTTCAAGTCCCTGAAATGAGGACAACCAGGACCCCTTTACATGAGTCAGGGAAGGTTATTGAAATTATGTAAGTTAAATTCCCACCCTAGCCAAGTAGGCAAATAAAGCCACTTGAACTTGATTACTTTGTGTATCATAATGGAAATTATTTAAGGATTCACAGATTGTTAGCAATATTGTATACGGATGGAGGTCTTTAATGAAGTTGTTCAATCTTTTTTAATTCAAGTATCCTTGATATAATTTTATATTGTTTTCAAATGTACAACACAGTGGTTCAACAGTTACCCACATTATTAAATCCTCATCCCAACTAGTGCAGTTACTATTTGTCAACATAGGAAGATGTAACAGAAACATTGGCTGTATTCTCCATGCTGTACTACCATCCCCCTGCCCAACTTATACTATGATGAAGAATCTTTGTGTCTCTTTATCCCCCTCCCACCCTCCTACCCCAACTCCTCCCCACTGGTCACCAGTCACTTCTCAGTGTCTTTGAGTTTACTATTTTGTTCATTTTGTTTTGTTTTGTTTTTATATTCCACAGGTAAGTGAAATCATACAGTATTTGTCTTTCTCCATCTGCCTTACTTCACTTAGCATAATACCTTGGAGGTCCATCCATGTTGCAAATGGCAGGTTTCCCATTTTTATGGCCGATAATATTCCATCATATATATGTATCACATCTTTATCTATTCACCTACTGATGGACACTTAGGTTGCTTCCATAACCTGGCTTTTGTAAATAATGTGGCAATAAACATAGGGGTGCATATTTCTTTTTTTTTCCCCGTTTATTTTTAATCAGGTGTGTAATATTGAATCAGATAAAGAATTTTCCTAATTCTAGAATAAGAAATACAAAAGGCATAAACTATCTGCCCAATTGTTTCTCTTCAAAGTTGCTTTTTATTTATTCATTTATTTATTGCTATCATTGATGTACAATTACATGACCAACATTATGGTTACTAGACTCCCCCCATTATCAAGTCCCCACCACATACCCCAATACAGTCACTGTCCATCAGTGTAGTAAGATGCTATAGAATCACTACTTGTCTTTGTGTTATACTGCCTTCCCCATGCCCCACACCCACATATGTGTGCTAATCGTAATGCCCCTTTTCCCCCTGATCCCTCTTCCCACTGATCCTCCCCAGTCCCTTTCCCTTTGATAACTGTTAGTCCATTCTTGGGTTCTGTGAGTCTGCTGCTGTTTGTTCCTTCAGTTTTTTCTTTGTTCTTATACTCCACATATGAGTGAAATCATTTGATACTTGTCTTTCTCTGCCTGGCTTATTTCACTGAGAATAATACTCTTTAGCTCCATCCATGTTGTTGCAAATGGTAGGATTTGTTTTCTTCTTATGGCTGAATAATATTCCATTGTGTATATATGTACCACATCTTTATCGATTCATTTAAGGATGGACACTTAGGTTGCTTCCATTTCTTGGCTATTGTAAATAGTGCTGCGATAAACATAGGGGTGCATATGTCTTTCAAACTGGGCTGCTGCATTCTTAGGGTAAATTCCTAGGAGTGGAATTCCTGGGTCAAATGGTATTTCTATTTTAGCTTTTTGATGAACCTACATACTGCTTTCCACAATGGTTGAACTATTTTACATTCCCACCAGCAGTGTTGGAGGGTTCCCGTTTCTCCACATTCTCACCAACATTTGTTGTTGTTTGTCTTTTGGATGTTGGCCATCCTAACTGGTGTGAGGTGATATCTCATTGTGGTTTTATTTTGCATTTCTCTGATGATTAAGCGATGTGGAGCATCTTTTCATGTGCCTGTTGGCCAACTGAATTTCTTCTTTGGAGAAGTGTCTGTTGAGCTCCTCTGCCCATTTTTTAATTGGCTTATTTGCTTTTTGTTTGTTGAGGTGTGTGAGCTCTTTGTATAATTTGGATGTCAACTACTTATCAGATATGTCATTTATGAATATATTCTCCCGTACTGAAGGATGTCTTTTTGTTCTGATGGTGTCCTTTGCTGTACAGAAGCTTTTTAGTTTGATATAGTCCCACTTGTTCATTTTTGCTTTTATTTCCCATGCCTGGGGAGATATATTCATAAAGAAGTTGCTCATGTTTATGTCCAAGAAGTTTTTGCCAATGTTTTTTTCTAAGAGCTTTATGGTTTCATAACTTACATTCAGGTCTTTGATCTACTTCGAGTTTACTTTTGTGTATGGGGTTAGACAGTAATCCAGTTTCATTCTCTTACATGTAGCTGTCCAGTTTTGCCAACACCAGCTGTTGAAGAGGCTGTCATTTTCCCATTGTATATCCATGGCTTCTTTATTGTATATTAATTGACCATATATGCTTGGGTTTATATCTGGGCTCTCTAGTCTGTTCCATTGGTCTATGGGTCATTCTTGTGCCAGTACCAAATTGTCTTGGTTACTTACTGTAGCTTTGTAGTAGAGCTTGAGGTCAGGCAGGGTAATTCCCCCTGCTTTATTCTTCCTTCTCCGGATTGCTTTGGCTATTCTGGGTCTTTTGTGGTTCCATATAAATTTTAGAACTATTTGCTCTAGTTCTTTGAAGAATGCTGTTTGTATTTTGATAGGGATTGCATTGAATCTGTAGATTGCTTTAGGCAGAATGGCCAGTTTCACAATATTAATTCTTCCTATCCATGAGCACAGAATGTCTTTCCATTTATTGGTTTCTTCTTTAATTTCCCTCATGAGTGTCTTGTAGTTTTCAGAGTATGAGTCTTTCACTTCCTTGGTTAGGTTAATTCCTAGGTATTTTATTCTTTTTTATGCAGTTGTGAATGGAATTGTTTTCCTGATTTCTCTTTCTTCTAGTTTATCGTTAATGTATAGGAATGCAACAGATTTCTGTGTATTAATTTTGTATCCTGCAACTTTGCTGAATTCATATATTAGATCAAGTAGTTTGGGAGTGGATTCCTTAGGGTTTTTTATGTACAATATCATGTCATCTGCAAACAGAGACAGTTTGACTTCTTCCTTGCCAATCTGTATGCCTTTTATTTCTTTGCATTGTCTGATTGCCAGGGCTAGGACCTCCAGAAGTATTTTGAATAAAAGTGGGGAGAGTGGGCATCCTTGTTTTGTTCCCGATCTTAAAGGAGAAGCTTTCAGCTTCTCACTGTTAAGTATAATGTTGGCTGTGGGTTTGTCATATATGGTCTTTATTATGCTGAGGATACTTGCCCTCTATACCCATTTTGTTGAGAGTTTTTATCATGAATGGATGCTGAATTTTGTCAAATGCTTTTTCAGCATCTATGGAGATGATCATGTGGTTTTTGTCCTTTTTGTTGAAGTAGTGGACGATGTTGATGGATTTTCGAATGTTGTACCATCCTTGCATCCCTGGGATGAATCCCACTTGATCATGATGGATGATCTTTTTGATGCATTTTTGAATTTGGTTGCTAATATTTTGTTGAGTATTTTTGCATCCATGTTCATCAGGGATATTGGTCTGTAATTTTCTTTTTTTTGTGGTTTCTTTGCCTGGTTTTGGTATTAGAGTGATGTTGGCCTCATAGAATGAGTTTGGGAGTATTCCTTCCTCTTCTACTTTTTGGAAAACTTTAAGGATGATGGGTATTAGGTCTTCACTAGATGTTTGATAGAATTCAACAGTGAAACCATCTGGTACAGGATTTTTTTTCTTAGGTAGTTTTTTGATTACCAATTCAATTTCTTTGCTGGTAATTGGTCTATTCAGATTTTTGGTATCTTCCTGGCCCAGCCCTGGTAGGTTGTATTTTTCTAGAAAGTTGTCCATTTCTTCTAGGTTATCCAGTTTGTTAGCATATAATTTTTTATAGTATTCTCTCATAATTCTTTGTATTTCTGTGGTGTCCGTAGTGATTTTTCCTTTCTCATTTCTGATTCTGTTTATGTGTGTAGACTCTGTTTTTTTCTTGATAAGTCTGGCTAGGGGTTTATCTATTTTGTTTATTTTCTTGAAGAACCATCTCCTGCTTTCATTGATTCTTTCTATTGTATTATTCTTCTCAATTTTATTTATTTCTACTTTAATCTTTATTACATCTCTCCTTCTACTGACTTTGGGCCTCATTTGTTCTTCTTTTCTAGTTTCATTAATTGTGAGTTTGCATTGTTCATTTGGGATTGTTTTTCTTTCCTGAGGTAGACCTGTATTGCAATGTATTTCCTTCTTAGCACAGCCTTCACGGCGTCCCACAGATTTTGCGGTGTTGAATTATTGTCATTTGTCTGCGTATATTGCTAGATCTCTGTTTTTATTTGGTCATTGATCCATTGATTATTTAGGAGCATGTTATTAAGCCTCCATGTGTTTGTGAGCTTTTTCATTTTCTTTGAGTAATTTTTTTCTAGTATCATACCTTTATGATCTGAGAAGCTGGTTGGTACAATTTCAATCTTTTTTAATTTACTGAGGCTATTTTTGTGGCTAATATATGATCTATTCTTGAAAATGTTCCATGTGCACTTGAGAGGAATGTGTATTGTGCAGCTTTTGGATGCAGTGTTCTGTAGATGTCCATTAGGTCCATCTGTTCTAATACGTTGATCAGTGCCTCTGTCTCTTTATTTATTTTCTGTCTGGTTGATCTGTCATTTGGAGTGAGTGGTGTGTTGAAGTCTCCCAAAATGAATGCATTTCATTCTGTTTCCCCCTTTAATTCTGTTAGTATTTGTTTCACTTATGTTGGTGATCCTGTGTTGGGTGCATAGATGTTTATTACAGTGATATCCTCTTGTTGGACTGACCCTTTTATCATTATGTAATGTCCTTTGTCTCTTGTTTCTTTCTTTGTTTTGAAGTGTATTTTGTCTGATACAAGTACTGCAATTCCTGCTTTTTTCTCGCTGTTAGTTGCATGGAATATCTTTTTCCATCCCTTTACTTTTTTCAGTCTGTGTATGTCTTTGGGTTTGAAGTGAGTCTCTTGTAGGCAGCATATAGATGGGTCTTGTTTTTCTATCCATTTAGTGACTCTATGTGTTTTGATTGGTGCATTCAGACCGTTTACATTTAGGGTGATTATCGATAGGTATGTACTTATTGCCACTGCAAGCTTTAGATTAGTGGTTACCAGAGGTTTAAGGGTAATTCCCTTACTATCTAACAGTCTAATTTAACTCGCTTTGTGTGCTATTACAAACACAACCTAAGGATTCTTTTTTTCCCTCCTTTTTCTTCTTCCTCCATTCTTTGTATGTTATGAATCATATTCTGTTCTCTGACTATCCCTTGGGTGACATCTATTTAGTCTTAGGAATACTTCTATCTATAAGAGTCCCTCCAAAATGTACTGTAGAGGTGGTTTGTGGGAGATAAAGTCTCTCAGCTTTTGCTTATCTGAGAATTGTGTAATCCCTCCTCAAATTCAGATGATAACCTTGCTGGGTAGAGTATTCTTGGTTCAAGGCCCTTCTGCTTCATTGCATGAAATATATCATACCGCTCCCTTCTGGCCTATAGGGTTTCTGTTGAGAAATCTGATGATAGCCTGATGGGTTTTCCTTCGTATGTGATTTTTTTTTTCTCTCTTTAGCTGGTTTTAAAGTCTATTTTTATCCTTGATCTTTGCCATTTTAATTATTCTATGTCTTGATGTTGTCTTCCTTGGGTCCCTTGTGTTGGGAGATCTGTGCATCTCGATGGCTAGAGGGACTATCTCCTCCCCCAGATTGGGGAGGTTTTCAGCAATTACCTCCTCAATGACACTTTCTTTCCCTTTTCCTCTCTCTTCTTCTTCTATTACCCCTATATTGCGAATATTGTTCCATTTGGATTAGTCACACAGTTCTCTCAATATTCTTTCATTCTTAGAGATTCTTTTTTTTCTCTATACCTCAGCTTCCTTGTATTCCTCTTCTTTAATTTCTATTCCTTTTACCATCTCTTCTGCTACATCTAATCTGCTTTTAAATCCCTCCATTGTATGTTTCATTTCAGATATGGAATTTCTTAATGATTGAATCTCCATCTTAAATCCGTTCCTGAGTTCTTGAATATTTTTCTGTACCTCCACAAGCATGTTTATGATTTTTATTTTGAACTGTCTTTCAGGAAGATTGGTGAGTTCAGTTTCATTTGGCCCTTTTTCTGGGGTTTGTGAGATTTTGGTCTGTACCATGTTCTTTTTACATTTCATATTTCTGTGTGGTGCCCTCTATTGCCCAGAAGATCCAGTCTCTGCAGCTGTTCAGCTCCTAGAGTGAGGTTGGGGGTCATAGGGAAGTAGAGCTGGTGCCTGGGGGGAGGAAAGATCTGTTTCCTGTCTCCTGTCTGCCCTGACTGGCTCCAGTATCATAGCCAGTGGGCCGAGCACACAGGTGTAAGCCTCTGTTATTGGTATCTCTAGCTGTTGTAGGTGAGGCCTCTCTCTGGCTGGCCTGACGCCAGCGCAGTGACTGCCGGTTTGTGACCTGGTGCTGTCAGGCCAGGAGGAAGGCTGGGCAGGCTGTGTTTCACAGTGGGGTGCCTCAGAGCTGAGCAGGCAGCCAGAAGGATGGAGTCCCTGAAGCTCCTCCAAGTTCCCAACCTGCTGGACAGTGCTCACTCAGACAACCTTGTCCTGTTCTCCCTTCTCCCGCACAGCAAGCTCTGTCAACCCCCACCCCGTCAGCAGCCATCATGCTGCAAGGAAGCCTCTCAGACCGCCTGCCTTTCCTCTGTCACAGAGTGGCCGGATGTGGATCCCATCCTCCACAAACAGCCAGAATGTCAATCTCTCAGGCACTCTGCCTGACCCAGCTCCCCAATGTCCAGAGCACCGCACAGAGTAGGTTTCTGCTCGCAAAGCAGATCTCCAGGGCTAGGTGTTCAGTAGTCCCAGGATTCCACACCCTCCCCACTCCGTTTCTCTTCCTCCCGCCAGTAAGCTGTGGTGGGTGAGGGCCTGGGTCCTGCCGGATTAAGGCATTCCTATGTTACCCTGTTTCATGAGGTCTGCTCTGTTCGTGTTGTCTATATGCAGTCTGATTCAGCCTTCTTTCCTGTTGCTGTTTTAGGGTTAGTTGTATTAATTAACTATATTTTTGTACTGTTTGTGGTTTTGGGAGGAGTTCTCTGTTTCACCTCTCATGCCGTCTTGAATTCTCATATATCTTTTTGAATCAGGTATTTTGTTTTCTTTGGGTAAATTCCTAGAAGTGGAATTACTGTGTCTCATGGAATTTCTCTTTTTAGTTTTTTGAGGAACCTCCATACTGCTTTCCACAGTGGCTGCACCAATTTACATTCTCCCCAACAGTGTAGGAGGGTTCTCTTTTCTCCACATCCTCGCCACCACTTATTTCTTGTCTTTTGGATACTGGCCATCCTGAGGTGATATCCCATTGTGGTTTTGATTTGCATTTCCCTGATGATTAGTAGTGATGTGGAGCATCTTTTCATATGCCTGTTGGCCATCTGAATTTCTTCTTTGGAAAAATGTTCAGGTCCTCTTCCCCTTTTTTAATCGGGTTATTTGGGGTTTTTTGGTGTTTAGGCGTATGAATTCTTTATATGTTTTGGGTGTTAACTCCTTATCAGATAAATTATTTACAAATATATTCTCCCATACTGTAGGCTGCCTTTTTGTTTTGTTGATGGTGTCCTTTGCTATACAGAAACTTGTTAGTTTGATGTAGTCCCACTTGTTCATTTTTTAAATTTTGTTTCCCTTGCATTAGGAGATATATCCAGGAAATAATTGCTCATGTTTATGTTCAAGAAATTTTTGTCTAGTTTTCTTGTAAGAGTTTTATGGTTTCATATCTTATATTCAGGTCGTTGATTTGTTTCAAGTTTACTTTTGTGTATGGAATTAGGCAGTAATCCAGTTTCATACTCATGCTTGTAGCTGTCATTTTTCCAACACCAGTTATTGAAGAGACTGGCTTTTCCCCATCATATATTAATGGCTCCTTTATCATATATTAATTGACCATATATGTGTGGGTTCATATCTGGGCTCTGTATTCTTTTCCATTGATCTACGGGTCTGTTCTTGTGCCAGTGCCATATAGTTTTGATTACTGTCGCTTTGTAATATAACTTGAGGTCAGGGAACATGACATCCCCAACTTTGTTCTTATTTCTCAGAATTGCTTTGATTATTCAGGGTCGTTTGTGGTTCCATAAGAATTTTAGGATTGTTTGCTCTAGTTCACTGAAAATTGCCATTGGTGTTTTGATAGGGTTTGCACTGAATCAGTAAATTGCTTTGGACAGGATGGGCATTTTAACAATATTAATTATTCCTATCTGTGAACTAGAGATAGATTTCCATTTATTTGTTCCTTCTTTAATTTCTTTCATGAACATCTTATTAATTTTCAGAGTAAGGTCTTTCACCTCCTCTGTTAGGTTTATTCCTGTGTATTTTATTCTTTTTGTTGCAATTATAAATGGAATTGTTTTCCTGATTTCTCTTTCTGCTAGTTTCTTGTTAGTATATATGAACGTAATAAATTTCTGTGTATTAATTTTGTATCCTGCAACTTTGCTGAATCCAGTTATTCTAATAGGTTTTTGGTGGGGTCTTTAGGGTTTTCTATGTATAGTATCATGTTATCTGCAAAGAGTGACAGTTTAACTTCTTTATTCCTTACCAATTTGGATGCCTTTTATTTCTTTGTGTTGTCTGATTGCCGTGGCTAGGGCCTCCAGTACTCTGTTGAATAAAAGTGGTGAGAGTGGGCATCCTTGTCTTGTTCCTGATCTTAGAGGAAAAGCTTTCAGCTTTTGCCATTGAGTATGACGTCAGCTGTGGCCTTGTCATATGTGGCCTTTATTATGTTGAGGTATGTACCGTGTATACCCATTTTGTTGAGCATTTTTATCAGAATGGACGTTGGATTTTGTCAGATGCTTTTTCAACATCTATTGAGATGATTATGTGATTTTTGTCCTTTTTGTTGATGTGGTGTATGATGTTGGTTGATTTTCAAATACTGTACCATCCTTGCATCCCTGGAATAAATCCCACTTGGTTGTGATGGATGATCCTTCTAATGTGTTTTTTAATTGTTTGCTAAAATTTTATTGAGGATTTTTGCATCTAAGTTAATCAGAGATACTGGTCTGTAAGTTTCTTCTTTTGTGGTGTCTTTGTCTCGTTTTGATATTGAGTGATGCTGGCCTCATAGAATAAGTTTGGAAATATTCCCTCCTTTTCTACTTTTTGGAATACTTTAAGTAGGATGGGTATCAGCTCTTCTTTAAATGTTTGGTAGAATTTAGCTGTGAAGCTATCTGGCCCTCGAATTTTGTTTTTTGATTACCAGTAAATTTCATCACTTGTAGTAGGTGTGTTCAGATTTTCTGTTTATTCCTGGGTCAGTCTTGGAAGATTGTGTTTTCTAGGAATTTGCCCATTTCTTCTAGGTTGTCCAGTTTATTGGCATATAATTTTTCATAGTATTCTCTAATTCATTGTGTTTGTATTGTTCTTCAATTTTTAGTCAGCAGTAAGTAGGGATTGTTTGTGTTTTCCTGGTTGTGCATTGGAGAAACATCTACTGCAATTGCTCTATAAGTTTAATAAAGAATCTAAGGAACAGCTGTTGTTAATGACTAGCTGTTTCTTACTTGTTCAAACATGACAATGTTACTTTTTTAAAACAGCTCATATGTAATTTAATTCTCACTAGTTTTGTGAGATGGTTGTTCTCTCATTTTATGACTGATAAATGTTAAATTTATAGCCTCTAAAATATTAAGTAACTTGCTCAAGGTCACACAGTTAACCTAGATAGGAAATAGTAAACCGTACTCCAAGTCCAGTGCTCTTTCTGTTACATCACATCTGTTGTAGTTATTCATCATACCACTACCAACTGTTTGTGATTTGCTGTCATTTAAATATTGGAGAAAAATAATGGCAGTATTTTCCAATTGGAACCACTGATTTATAAGGAACTGGAATTTCTAGAACCATAATGGTTATGGTATACTGTGATTACCTTGCCCTTAGGCAGAATGGCAATTTTATGGAGTCCTGGGGGTACAAGGGTTAGTTAGTTACTAGTCTGTGGTTTTGTCTAATCATTATTAAAAGGTTTATTTACTAAAACGTTTGGCTAATCTTTGCTTAAAGGTTTATTAAGAAATATCTTGAAGAACATATATATATATATAGCAGCTTTGGTTGGTCAAAGTAACATTGAAGAAAGAACAAATTCAAATACATTTCTAGCCAGAGTCAAGACTTGGATCAAGAAATTGCCTTCTTTAGTTTTTGCTTTTAATAAAAACTTATAATTAGCTTTGAATCTGTAGTTTAAGTCTTGGATTTATGTCAGTACATGCCAGGAATGTGACCTCAGAAATAGAAACCTACCTCACCTCCCTTAAATCTTAAATTCTTCTTAGGTAAAATGCATAACATGCCAATGGAATTGAGTCAATATAGTTCATCTAGCCTTTCAAACTAGTCGAAGCCTGTTTTAAATATCTTTACACCATCCTAATAGGAAGGAACTTTACCCCTTGATTTTGTTTTTTTCTTTTTTTGCAGTTGGTCTTCTTTATTTCCAAATCAGTTCAAACATTCATTTAACCAACAAATATTTATTGAAAACCTATTATGTTTTAGGCACTGGAATCAGATTCTGGAAAACCCTGAATCAGATTTTGAGGACAAAGTAGTGAAAACAGAATTATTTTTCCTCTTAGGGCTTATAGACTTGTTTGGGGTAGGAGGGAGAAGGTGGGGTCCGACAGTAAATAAATACTACAGTTGACTATTAGACAACTCAGGGGTTGCCCCTCTCTAGTCAAAAATCCACATATAACTTTTGCCTCCCCAAAAACTCAACTGCTAATATGCTGTTGACCAGAAGCCTTACTGATAACAGACAGTTGAGTAACATATTTTGTATGTTATGTGTATTATGTACTGTTTCTTAGAAAGAAGGTAGAGAAAAGAAAACATTTTTCAAATTGTCACAAATCTCTAATTTTCCAGTATATTTATTGAAAAAAATCTCCCTGTAAGTTCACACTCCCAGTTCAAATCTGTGTTGTTCAAGGGTCAACTGTAAAATGAATAAAATTCCCTCTTATATACTGTGCAACCTTGAGCAGTAATCTCTTTGAACTTTAGTTTTCTCATCTATAATGATTCCTGCTCTGTTTAGCTTGAGGAATTGGTTCTAGAAGTGAGTAGGATAAGTATTTGGTGGCATTATACCCTTCAAATTCCTGTAGTAAGCTATTATTACTACTACTACTACTAATAACAAGTTGTTACTACTTTTCCTCTGGAAAGGGTAAAGGAGCATTGGAAGAAGGCTGTTTATAAATAAGAGACAAAGAAAGTGGATGGATTCTTTGGTCTAAGAGACTGATGTCTCATTGTAATATGTAATGTTTAGTCATGTCTTCACTTGGGCTACCATAACTCTTTATGTATAGCTCTTATCAAATAAGACCATTCTTTGTTCTGTATTGTCACAGTTAACTGTCTTAATTGCAGGAACTATGTGCCAGGCTACATTCTTACTGCTTAGCACACAGCTCCAGGTATTTCATTGGAATGTTATTAATGTTTGTTGAATGAGTGAATGAATAACAGAAGTGAGCAGGGAAGTTGTGGAGAATGCCATAACGCAAATGCAATGCTAAAATTATTCTTTCAGCAGATTTTTGTTTTGCCTATTGTGTGCTAGTATCTGAGTTATGTTCTGGTGCAACAAAGATGTGAAGGTATATAGCCTCTGCCTTGAAAAGCTTACAATATTACAATACCTCACAGCATGGTGAGTGTTAAAGAGAGGTGTATTATAATACAGGTAAGGGACTGAATGCTTCTGATTCGGTAGACAGTAAAGGAAGGCTTTACACAGGAAGTGATTTTGGAGCTCGTTCTTGAGAGATGAATAGGAATTAATTGGTAGACTGGTTATTAAGGTTATTCCAGGCAGAAGCAGCAACTTGAGCATAGGAATGGAGATGTAAAAGTGTAAGTTGTGTGTCTGGGGAAGAGTGAGTGAAGTCTGGCATGACTAAGAGGGTATTGCAGTTGGTTTTCAACATTTTTTTGTTCAGATTACCCCCTCAGGAAAATTTTAGAAAAGCAGTGGTTTCACCTCAGAAAACTTACAATTCACCCCAGAAACATAAGCAAACTTGCGGTATAATCTAAGAAAGTTACAGAATACTTAGGGGCCTCTGGACCCTGGGGTTGAGTAGTTGAAGAATACAATGGCTGGTAAAAGGAAGGGTTGATGGGATTGCGGCTGAGAAAGATTCAGGTGCTTTGCTAAGGAGTTCAGGCTTTACAATTAGGGAAGATAAACCATCAAAAGTTTTTAAGCTAGTAATTTACATAATCTGATCTGTTTTGAAAGATAAATTGCTTGATGTCTTCAGGGTAGTTAAGAGTGTTCAGGAGAGAGATTTAGAGTAAGTGCTAAAAAAGTAGCAGTACTGAGGTCCTTTTTTGTTTTGCTTTTAAAGGATTGGAGAAATTTGATATGTTTGAAGGTAAAGGAAAGGGAGCTCGCAAAGAGATTTTGAAGATCTGTACAAGAAAAAGGGAAACTAATAAAGAAGCCTCATAAGGAGATAAAATCTAAAGCTCATGGAGAGGTGAGCCTTGAAAAGGAAACATAAAGAAAGGATGGGAGAAGATCTGTTTGGAAGTGGTGGAGATGGAAGTTCAAATTGGAGGAGTTACCCAACTGCATATTCTGTACCCAGATACTGATTTGATTAGGTACTTTTATATGTGTTATTACATTTAATTTTGCAAAAATTCTTTAGACTGGGGGACATTCCCATTTGACAGTTGAAGAAAGTACAGCTCAGAGATTAACTGAATTTCCCACAGGTATTGTATAAGCAATGGAAGAGTTCAAGAACCCAGATACATTTCAATTCCAAAGCTCAGGATCATAATTTTTGCCTTACAGGGTCTGTTAATGTCTGATGACTTCTTTTTTATCTTTCTTTCTGAGGAAGGGTTAAGTTATTTGCAGAATGAGAAAAGGATAAAGTGGGTATAACTGCAGGGAGAGGAAATCCTGGGGCAAAACACCTCTAAAACTGAAATCAGTCAAAGGGAGAAATAAAGTTTAAAACCCCTTTATTGCTTACAAACTGTGGTCCAGGCCGTTTCTCTTTCCTGCTCCAGCAGAAGCAGGCAAAGCCTCCCTCCAACCTCTCAGGTTCAGATAACCCTCGGTTGCCCAGGTAATTACCCATTGATATGGAGATGAACTACTTCTCTTCACCCCTTAGGAATGTGTGTTGATACGGAGATACACTAAAGCCAGGCGAGAGATTCTGGAAATTGCAATTTTACCCACAGGCCACTCCTCCAGATCTCACCTTACTGTCTACACGTTCCCCCTCTTCCACAGTGGTCCCTGGGCGAGAAAACTCGAGCACTGTAACCGGACTAATGACATACAATAGCAACAGCAATAAAATCATGATAATCTTCAAACAGGAGGATTCAGCTAGGTTCAAAGACCTATACAGATTAAGTCCATAGCTCATCCATTTCAAAGGCAGACAGTAGCAATCATCACACAGCAGCTGCAGCCAGGGGGCACATCTTGGCCACAAGGACTGTAGAAGAAAATAACCTTAAGGGTGCTAAGATACATGTTTTAATAGCACCAGCATAGACAAATCTTGTCTGTCGGGTAGGATACATGCAAGACAGTGTTCCTGTGATAGAAGAGTGGCAGTAATGGGATCTCGTCCTGCTCTAATATACCAGACTTTAACCCCCCTCCCTGGGGGAGTTACAGATGGGTCAATATATAGGGCTACGGGAGGTACATGCACTGGCCATAAAGATAAAACAAAACTTCCCCGTAAGATGCTCTTACCTCCTGGACATTTGGGGTGCACTACTGTGATCTTTGGGGGCCACTCTGCTGTTATTCTATGCGTACACATGAGGCCAGCTTCCGACCTTTTCCCCAAGGTGCCAGAAGGGCCAGCCATCACTGGTCCATGTGTTGAAATGTCCAGGGCCACATCCATTCAACAGTGTCTTCAGGATTTAATGCAGTAGGGGCTGGCAGCAGGATGTTGCTCTAATGGCCATATCCTGGCTTCAATAACTCTTCTTTGGTTTGCACATACAGTTGTGTAGGAAAGGCAGCAAGGTGTGTTAGCATATCCACAGGGCTCAAAACTCCTTTTTGGGGATTCTCGTTCAAACGCCGTAGCACTGTCCATAAGCAGACTGACCAGCCTTGTAGACTGGTGTCTGACTTCAGGCCAGATTTCAACAAACTGTTGTACATCTCTATCATGACTGCCATGGTAGGGTTATGTGGTGCATGAAACTTCCACTTTATTCCTAATTGCTGCACCCATTCTTGTAATGCATGTCCAGTAAGTGGGTGTCTTGATTGCTTTCAGTCACCTGCGGCTAGCCATAGGCTGCAGAGAGACGCTCTAGGCCCCTCTTGGTGGTTTGCTGATTTGCACAATATGCAGGAAAAGCAACCAATAGTCCAGTAACCGTGTCCACACAAGTCACGGCATACCGATGTCCTAATATGGGCAGAGGCCCAATGTAGTCTATCTGTCACCTGACAAGGGTATCGGCCCCTTTACTTATTGTCCCATGTTGCTGTGGGATTCAGTGTAAGTCCCTCTTAGAGCACAGAAGGCACTCCTTCCGGGCTTGGCTGACTTCTTCAAAGGTCAACAGTAAGCCCCACCGATGGGCTACAGCCCACGTTGTCTTTTGCCCTGTGTGCAAAAATTGCTGATGTAGCCATTGGGCCACAGAAGAGGCAGGCTTTCCTTCTAGCCAGTGCACATGGCCCTATGTGTCTGCTTCATCATTCCCTAGGGATGCCAAAGGCAAATGGCCAGTCACATGGTATACGGTAACAGTCTTAGTCTGACCAGAGGCCTTGCCACAAAGCTGGCATGGTACCACATCAGTAGCCACAGGGTCAAGCCCCCATAGACGGCCCAGCTGTCAGTGCAGACAACTATAGGGGAAGGCTCCTGGGTGATCATGAGCCATACTGCCCACAACTCAGCCCATTGGCTGCTCTTCCCCTCTCCATCCTCCATCCATATTGTCTCAGTCTTAGGATGGAAAGCCACAGCCTTCCACTTCGGGGGCTGCCCACGACTGGTGCCGTCTGTATACCAAGCATCTTCAGGTATAAGGGCTTTTCCTTCCTGATAAGGACTCTTGGCTACCAGTGGCTCCAAAGCAAGTTCTTCCTGCTTTCCACTGGTATAGGTCACTGGGCCCAATAAGCATTGGAGTTCTCCACTTCAGGGGCTAGTAGAGAGGGCACTATGCTGCCATAAATATGTGCCCCATTTGGCCAGTGTAGACATCTGTGCCACACCACTCCATGGCTTTTGGGTCCAGCCTCACACCCACCCCGCTATGGGATAGGTGGTTTTTACCTTGGCCAGAGCTGTTCCTGTGATGGGTTCTGTAGCCAGCAAGGTGTGGTACACAGCAGCCAGTTGCTCCTCTGTCAAGGTATACTGGACCTCTGCTTCTTTCCATAGTTGTGACCAGAATCCAATAGGTTGGCGTGTCAGTTCAAGCCACTGCCAAAGACGCCATCCATAACCATCTTCGGTTACATGAACATCTAGCTCACAGGGTCTTGATGAGTCCATTATGCTCAAGACCTGTACGGCCTTTGACTGCCCGCTTAGCAGCAGTAAAAGCAGCTGCACATGTCTCATCCCAGTCCCACCTGATGCCCTTTCATACCACTGGTATAAGGGCTTCAGAATTTGTGCCAAGTGCAGGATAAACACTCTCCAGTAGCCCCAAAGACCCAAAAACTCTTGTAATACTGCCACAGTGGTAGGGATAGGGAAAGCCTGGACTTTGTCTATGACTGCTTCAGGAATAATTAGTTTTACCCGACTAGAAAACCCCCAAGATTTTTACAGACAAACCAGGTCCCTGAACCTTGGTGCTGTTCACAGCCCATCCTTTCTCCTGTAGCTGTTGCAGCAGTCTAGGAACTGCCCCTTCTAAATCTGAAAGGGAATCAGACGTGAGCATAATATCATCAATGTAGTGATAAAACTGCACCATTTGCGGTTTCTTCCATGTGGCCACGTCCTGGGCTACAAGTCCGTGACAGATGGTGGGACTGTGGAGGTATCCCTGTGGAAGGATAGTGAATGTACACTGTCAACCTTCCCACATAAAGGCAAACTCTTCCTGACTTTCCTGTGCTATGTCAGTAGAGAAGAAAGCATTAGCAAGATCTACTACTGCATAATGATACATTCCCAGCTCATGGCTGAGGGTGTCCAGAATGGCTGCTATAGAGGGACAGCAGCATGCAAAGGGGGTGTGACTTTACTCAATTCCTTTTAGTCCATGGTCATACACTAGGAGCCATCTGGCTTTCTCACTGGCCACACGGGGAATTAAAAGGACCGTGAATGGGCTTTACGATGCCCACCTTCTCCAACTCCTACAGAGTTTATCCTATTTCCTTGTGCCCCCCAGGCAACTTATACTGCTTAGTATTTGTCATGAGGTACAGGCAGAGCTACAGGTGGGTGCTTAGCATGTCCCCTCAGAACTGCCTTTACCACATGTACCCTCAGTCTGAACTCACCTTCAGTGGTCTGTAACCACAGGCCCTGCAGGATAGCTACCCCCAGAATATATTCAGGGATGGGAGAAATGTACACAGTATACTCCTTTGGGGGTAAATGCCCTATTCCCTATGGGATTTGGGCTTTCTTCACTCTAATTGCCTTACGCCCATAGTCATCTGTCACAATGGGTCCTGGGAAAATGCTCAGGGTTGACATAAATCAGAGAACACTCAGCTTCTGTGTCCACCAGCACCAGGACACATAACATTCACAGGGGACCAATGAGTTGCTAATTCTACATGGGTCTCCCATCCTTACCACATCCCCCAAGGTGGGGACCTTGACCTCTCTCAGTCGAACTGTGATTCCCAATCATCCTCCTGTGTGGGGGAGGGCCCAGGAGGGCCCAGGCAAATCCTGAATACTTGTCCCCCAGGAAGTTTTGCAGGGACACAGGCCGGGCATGAGGCCTTGACTCCGGTTTCTCTGTCCTGGACCTCAGCGCTGGAACTGCTGCTCTGGCTTTAATTCGTGCAACAGTTATAACAAGATTCTGTTGGGCTGCCCATCAAGTTTTTCTTTCACTACCTCTGACCTTATCAAATCAACTCATATCTGGGTCCTTGAGACCTTCTCAGGGCCTTTTTTCACCTCTCCTTTCAGTCGTAGCCCATACTTCCTTCCATGCCCATATTGTTTCAACCTCCCCCAGATCTGCTGAAGTACCAGTAGCCTCACTTTATGCGTTGCCCTATGTGGGAGGCAAGAGTATTCACTAGGGACCCAAAGAGAGATGTTCGAGCTGTATGTAGCACCAGATTTCTCATTCCTATTATAGATGATATTTTTCATACCCAATTCCCACAGTACCTTTTGGAGCTCTACATACATTTTCCTACTAGTGGGTAAATATGGTAAATCACCCTGATTAGGCCAAATGGCCCTGATGGCAGTTGTCTGCCATCCCAAAAGTGTCTGATTCCCTGAGGTGTGTGACAGGCACTTTGCAACCACTGCGGGAGGGAAGGGTGAGTGGTCAGGGAAGCCAGTCTACTCATCTCAGACATAACAATGCTTTCCACCCCCATATCCCAGAGATGTAAAAGCCAAGTAGGCAGAGATCCCGGTGGCTTCTGCCTATACCAGATGTTCATGTCCACCAATTCGTCCTGGGTATAGGGGCAGAGCATGGAGTGCTCCACAACCTGGTGAGGGGTGGCTCCTCCCCCTGAGGAGCCTGCAGTTGTTTTCATTTTTATTTTATTTCTTAATTACAGCCAGGCATGCCTTTAATACCCAAGAGGCTGGTACCTTGGCCGGTGGCCTCGGTAGCAGATCGGCCAATGGCCCCGCCTACTCCTCTTCTCCCCACTCCCTGCACCCCGTCATCCTCTGGCTCCTCCACCATCTCTGAGGCTGAAGGCACCACTCTTTCCTCCCCCTCCCCCACAACCTCCTGCAATGCCGCTTTTCCTGCCACCTCCCTACCTCACCGCTGCTAAGGAATCTTCCAGACCTGTCTTTATAATAACTGTCTCTCTTCCTTAAGGGCATCCCATAGGTTATTGCCCAGCTCCTCCAAGCAGTGCTGATGTGTGTCTCTTGCCTAAGTCCCTCTCTCTCCTCGCTAACCCTCTCGATAATCCTCTCTCTCCTTAATAACATTTTCCACTATCTTGATGAAAAGAGACCCTACAATGCCAGCTGCTACACGGCCACTCAGGGCCTCTAATCTGTCTTCTAACTGGAGGGCTAATTGTGCAGCTTCTGGTGTCTCCACCCTTACCCAGTTCTGGGGAAGGCCCCACCCCTCTAGGGGGTACTTTGCGCTTGACCAGTTTCCCATTAGGGGCTCCCAAATTGGAAGCCCCACAGATAGGGGGACAGTAACAGGTGAAGCTGCACCCTCTGCCACTGCATCCACTGGGGCCTCCCCACTATCCACATGGGGGTTCCAGGCATCTCCCCACCATCTCTAGGGGCAGCCCTCCTAAAGGTTGCACCCATTAAGACAGATTTCGGGGTTCAGAGGTCCTGCTGACTACCACCAGATGTAACTCCAGGAAGAGGAAATCCTGGGGCAAAATACCTCTGAAACCAAAATCAGTCAAAGGGAGAAATAAAGTTTAAAACTTGTTTATTGCTTACAAACTGCGGTCCAGGGGCCATCTCTCTCCTGCTCTGGCAGAAGCAAGTGAAGCCTCTCCACAACCTCTCAGGTTCAGATAATCCCTCAGTCGCCCAGTAATTACCCATTGATATGGAGATGAACTCTTTCTCTCCACCCCTTAGGAATGCCTGTTGATATGGAGATACACTAAAGCCGGGCAATAGATTCTGGAAATTCTGCAATTTTATCCACAGTGGGCTTGACAATTTCAGGAAATGATTATAAAGTTTGGAATAGCAGTTATAGAAAAGGGAGCCAACCATCGATAAGGGGAAGGGCTGCTAAACAATAGTTAGGGTCCGGCTGAGGTCAGACACAATTATCCCATAGTCCATCCATTCTGTCTCCTACATTCTCAGCAAAACGTTTCTTGAATACTGTTGATGTGTGGCCCAGAAGACAGACTATATTGTAATGGAAGGCTCTGGTGCCACCATCTCTGAGCAAGTCACAAGTTTCATGCTTCAATTTTCTCATCACTAAAAGGGTCTCTAGTTGATCTCTCAAAATTTTTAAGGTTTTATGATTTACAACCAAAAACATTCTGAGGGGTTTTAGGAGAGGAAGAATATTTGGTGGCTGTTTGATTTTTAGGGAAGAGACAGTTGAAACTACACAGCTTTCAGACTCAAGTCTATTTTTCAGTTTAACTTCTCTATTGTAATAGTTTAAAGCACTAGTTTGACATATGAAAATTCGACATATTACCCAATATAACGCATTAGTTAGCTTTGGAGTCTGAAGACCTGGGTTCTAGTTCTAGTGTTGTCACTTTATACCTGTGAATATCCAAGTCAGCTAACCACTTTAAACCTTTGTTTCCACATTTATAAAATAGGCATAGCAACCATTTCTTCAGAGGTGTCAGATGGGATAGTGTATGTGAGAGGTCTTTCTAAACTGAATGGTGTTTAATAAATGTGAGAAAGGGAAAAGGGAGTGGGACTGTGGTCAGTGTTGTATGAGGGAGGCAACACTGGTTTAAAGTGTCAGGCATATGGAGTGGTCAGGGAAACCTCTCAGGATGTGAACTGTCAATGCACTGAATTTAGAAATTTATGTGTAGTATGTGATGTTGCTGGTTGTTTTTCCAGGTATAAATCAAATGTAAAATCAAATCTGATTTTTAATCAAATCTATGACTTTAAAAAGCTTCATTGTTAAAATTCTCAACATTTATTCTCATGTGAACTTGTTAGCCAAATTTCCAAGAGTATTTTTTAGGTAGATGTTGACTATACTTTATGAAAGGGTAGATAACAGCTTTATGATCTTCTGACGGAATTTAAGTGCATTGCTTGGTTGGTTTACTTCCTCTAGGGAGGGCTGCTGGTGATGGAGCTCAATATATTTGATGTCTTACAGAGAGATCTCCTGCTCTGCCTCTAACCTGCATGGGCCACCTGGTTCATAACTAGTTTATTTGATCTCTCTGCCCAGTTGCTTACTTTCTTCTTTGCACTTTGGTTAAAAAAATGTGGTGTCAAAAGTTGGTGTAAAAGATGAATAGTTCATCCTTAACTTGAGTGAGCCCAGAGCACTTTGTCCATGTCTGTGCAGGATGTTTTTTCCTCTTCAGCCTGTTTACTTCTTTATTCTCCCCACTAAACAGTACCTGTTTTTTTTTTAAATAAACTGAATTAAAGATTCCTATGTTGTTGGTTTCACTTTATTTAACCATTACAAATAGTGCTAACACGTAGGTCTTTGTAACTTTTTTCTTTTAAAATGAAATTACTGGATCAACAGGTATGAACATTTCTATAGTGCTTGATTGGTATCACCAAATTGTTTCCAATATCAATATTCTAATTTGGAGTGCTGAAACAGTTTATAGTACTTTATTCACAACCAATCTTACTAATAATAGATTTTAATATTTTACAATAAATACATTTCCCATTTAATAGTTATACATGGTACATAATTATTGTTTTAACATTTTAATAGGAAAGTTAAACATTTTTCATATGAATGTAAATTCTGTCCTCGTTTTTTGTTCATTTATCTACTTCGGTCTTTATGGTCTTATTTTTGTAAGCCTTTTATTATAGATATCAAATTTATTGAATGATTTCCCCCAGTCTGTGGTGTGTGTTCTTACTTTGTTTTGTTTTGTATGGAAACTTAAATATGTCATGCCATACCTATTCAGTCTCCTTTTTAATTTCTTGTATTTCTTCTATCATTAGAAAATTATTTCTCCATAGGTGGAGTAAATACTTTATTTCTCAACTTCTGTTTCTATTAGTCTTTTTTTTTACCTCTTGGAAAGATTAATGTTGATGTGTGGGATAGAATTTTTAATTAAGTTAATTTTTTCATAATGCTTTCAGTAGCATTGCTTTATAAGGACATTTTGAGTTTGGAAGAACAAAATTAAAGTGTTCTTATTAATCTTGAGCTATGAATATCCACCTAGGTCATTAGAAATTAAAAATTTTCACTTTATAAGGGATGAAGGGTATTAAAAAATTAAGTATCTTCCTCACACTAGTGTTGATGATGTATTTCATTTCTTACTACCTCAGAATAGGGTTCATAGAGAAATGGTTGTTGCTTGAGTGAGTTGTCTATTAAACAAGGTTAAAAAGTAGAGCCCTGAAACCTTCCCCTACCACCCTACTCCACTGAGTGACAGGTAGAAAGGGGAAGAATTCCCACCCTTCATGGATAATCCCTTTTAAATATGCTGCCAGTAGATACCACAGAGTAACTATAGAACCAGTCATTAGGTGTCAAGAAGACTTTCCACTTCCTTTTACTTGCACACACCAAGCTTTGCCTCCTGTCTCTTCCCCTGAATTTAAATTTGAGGGAGAGCATTATGATTCAGGATATGAGTGCCTCTTTGCTATATGGATTAAAAGATGACACAATACCTTTTACCTAAAGGTATACCAATCGGATTGGGAATTTTACCAACAGTCTTTTACCTCCTGTGGCATAAGATAAATGAGAATTCTGTTCCTTTGCAACTGCATCAATCATTCCACACTTTTTTTTATTGTGCTAAAATTTACCATTCTGACCTTTTTAAGTGTACTATTTTAGTGACATTCAGTACATTCACAACATTGTGCAGCCATCACCACTCTCCATTTCCAGAACTTTTTTTATCATCCCAAACAGAAACTCTGTGTGCATTAAATAAGAACTCCCCATTTACCTCCCCACTAAGCACCTGGTAACCTCTATTCTAGTTTCTGTCTCTGTGACTTTGCCTATTCTAGGTGCCTCTTAAAACTGGAATCATAATGTTGGTCTTTTTGTATCTGGCTTATTTTATTTTTAAAACCTCTTTTTTGTGCTTACATATATTTTATTTATAACAAATTCAGAAGTTCCACGTTAGCCTCTTCACTCTGGAGGAAAGGCACCATTTGAATGATGTGGAAAAGCAAGCATTTATCTTCAGGGTGCTTGTGTTAAGGAACTAATAACAAAAGGTTTAGAGAATTTGGCAAATAAAATATTTTACTATGTGCTAGTGCTTTTAGAGGGCAGAATAGAAAGGGAAATATTAAGGAGCAGTTATTGAGCAACTTCTTCCTTTTAACTAAAGGAAATTAAAAGGGTTAACCTTCTAAACATCAACTATGCCATATTAAATTCCTGTGAATAGTGAACTTAAATATTATTTCATGAGGAAATATTTGTACTTGATATTGCTATGATCCAGGCATACATGAAACTTTTTTTAAATAATTTATTTTGGTATCATTAATCTACAATTACATGTGCAATATTATGGTTATTAAACTACCCCCTTCATCAGGTCCCCCCCACCAACCCCATTACAGTCACTGTCCATCAGCATAGTGAGATGCTATAGAATCACTACTTGTCTTCCCTGAGCTGTACAGCCCTCCCCGTGCCCCCCCCCAACATTACATCTGCTAATCGTAATGCCCCTTTTTCCCCCTTGTCCCTCCCTTCCCACCCATCTTCCCCAGTCCCTTTCCCTTTGGTAACTATTAGTCCGTTCTTGGGTTCTGTGAGTCCGCTGCTGTTTTGTTCCTTCAGTTTTTTCTTTGTTCTTATACTCCACATATGAGTGAAATCATTTGATACTTGTCTTTTTCGGCTTGGCTTATTTCACTGAGCATAATACCCTCTAGCTCCATCCATGTATGAAACTACTTTTTAAGTCCATTTAAGTCAGTCTTTCCATTGATCATTTTTCCTAGATTTCTAACACTATATAGATTTATGTAACAAAACTGCATCTATTAAAAAGAAACTTTTTTGCCTGAAGTCCAACTTTGGTCTCAAGTATTCCTGGAGAAGAAATAAGATTATTAATTCTGATCTGCAAATGTTAAAAATAAATTTTAATTGTAAAGGAAGCTTATAATAAAAAATTCAGGTAGTTTAGAAGTAGGTAAAATAAAAAGCAAAGTCCTTACCATCATCCTACTGTTTCTCTTATTCCTATTCTGTACCCTCCAAACTTCCACTAAGAGTTACCACAGGTTAACAATTTTGCTGAGTATCCTCCTACCTATCATATTTGTTTCTTTTTTATTCAACAATATATTGTGTATACCCTTTTATGTCAGACATAGTAGATAATCCTTCATTTTAATGTATATGTATGTAATATGTATAAAGGTTTCATGCTTTAACCATTTACCTGTTGACAGGCATTTCTGGTATCTCCAATTTTTTCCATAACAAATACTGCCACAATGTCTTTGTGAACAGAGCTAGCATTTCTGTGGTTTAGAAGTGGAATTGCTGGGTCAAAGATTTACAATTTTGCATTTGATTGGTGCTGCTAATATGCCCTCCAAAAAGATATACCAAACTACTTTTGATTCAGTTTATGAGAATGTTTTTTTAAATACCACCACTAATGGATATTTATTTTTCCAGCTTTATTGAGGTATGATTGACAGATCAAAATTGTGTGTATCTAAGGTATTCAACATAAAGTTTTGATATATGTATACATTGTGAAATGATTACCACAATCAAGCTAATTAACATATCCATTGCCTCACACAGTTACCATTTGTATGTGATAAGAACACTTGAGATCTATTCTCAGCAAATTTCAAATATACAATTATCATTAATATACATGATTATTAACTAGAGTCACCATGCTGTATATCAGGTCTCCAGAATTATTCACCTTATACCCTTTGATCACTATTGCTCCTTTTCCCCATCCTCTCTCCTCCATCCCCACCCCCATACTGGATAGTTAAATCTTCAAATTTTTAGCCATTCTGATAGCCGAGAAAAAACAAAACAAAATTCCTTTTACATTGGCATTTTCCATGTTAGTAATCAGGTTGAACATATTTTCATGTTTATTAGCCACTTGTATTTCTTCAGTAAATTCTGTTATTGTTCTTTGCCCAATTATCTGTTCATGTGCCGTAATTATTTAGAGATTTTAAAAAGTCAAGCTGAGAACAAACACAAATTTTGTTTCTTTATGTTTTTAGTTTGGGTATAGAATTATATTTGGAAATTTTATAAATGTATTCTCATCATAGTTGATGTTTGCTGCCAAAATTGTTTTAAAAATAATTTGATATTTTACTGAAAACTGTGGCTTTTAAAAGTGTTTCATTTTTGGATATTTTCTCAAAATGTGATATGTATTATGCCAGAAAGAAACAGTGCTGCTTTTTTCTGGGTGTAGATTTTGTCATGCTCAGTGATGATGAGTTGCCCTTTCTCAGATCAGTAAGTATTTTTCCTTTATAACTGAAATAACTCTCTAATGATATTTCCTGAGAGTAACTTTGCTTATCTGTGAGCCACACCTCTGTTTAAAAGAGCTGATTCATGTCTCTTGGTAACAGAGCATGTTTAACTAGGAGGAGGAGATCACAGGTTTTCTTGAAAGAGGAAATTAATACCAGTTTTATGTTTTTACCCTTAAGTAATATGTTAGATATTGGATATTTGTGCTTAAAAAGTAAAGTTATCCTAAGTGTAACTTTTTTGACAGACTTTTTAAGACATTCATAAAACTTCATCTTTACTGAGAATGTGATTATAAATCTCTTTATGTTCCATTTCCTTGTAATGAGGGAGAAACAAAGTTCTTAAAGAACTGATTCTATTTGTAGTTACCAAATTTCTGTACAGAATATTAACAAAAATAGTTCAGACATAACAAAGAAGATTGTTTTAGGGAACTGTGGAGGTTTTCTAAGGTTTTCCAATTTCCAGTCAAAAGGGTAGATTCTCTGGTGACAGATAATAAAGATACACCTAGATTACACTGTTATCTCCTTATATTAAGATAGTAGCATCTGTCTGAACAATTGCAGGTCACTCTAGAAGAGCAGATGAAACACTATTTGTTTCTTAATATCATTTCTCTAAGGATGTGCTTTTAAGTCAAGTCCAAAAAATAAATGGAAATAGTATTTTAATTGTCCTTCTCTGCTAACGTAAATTGGTTTCCTTGGTAATGTTTTTAGACGTTATATATTTTGATCAAGCTTAGAATCATAATAGAGCCAAAATCTGCTTTGAGTTTAGTTTCGAAACTAAAATCAAATGTGAGCTTTGTTTATCATTATCTAGAAGTCCAGCCTGCCTTCTCATGTGCTTAAAAAGGAAAGGGAAATCTTTCCTTTGCTACCTGTGTTTCCATTATCACTCATATATTGTATTAATAGCTATTTTTAACATCGCATCTCTTCTTCTTTGCTAGTATTGTTTCTTAAGGGTAGCAACCATAAACTTTTCACCTTTGTATGCTGCCTAACATGATATTTGGCATGTAATTGGTTAAGAACTACTTGCTTTGCTAAGCGGTTGTTAAGTACCCACTATGTGCAGGCACAGCCCATTTGTTACTGTTTTATTTTTTAACAAATATTGTTTCATAAGATTCTCACAACTCTTTGAGGGTGGGTATTATTAATTCCACTTGGAGCTACAACGACAAGGAGATTAAATTGTTCTACAGTATTTTGTGACCAAAATAACTAATCAGGTTTTTTTACTTGAAGCATAGTCAATATAGAATATTATATTGGTTTCAAGTGTACTACATATTGATTCTACAATTATATAAATTACAAAATGTTTACTATGATAAATGCAGTTACCATCTCTCACCAAAGATATTGTAATATTAATTAGTATATTCTCTATGCTGTACTTTTCATACTATGACTTACTTATTTTATAATTGGAAGTCTGTACCTCTTTATCCCCTTCATCTATTTTGTCCATCCCCCCAGTTCCCTCCACTATGGCAACCACCAATTTGTTTTCTGTGTTTATGAGGTTTTTTTGTTTGTTTTATTTGTTAGATTGCACAGATAAGTGAAATCATATGGTATCTCTCTTTCTCTGACATACTTCACTTAGCATAAATACTTGGTTCATCCATGTCACATATGGCAAGATTTCATTCTTTTTTTATGGCTGAATAATATTCTTTTGTCTATATGTGCCACATCTTCTTTATCCATGGACACTTAGGTTACTTCCATATCTTAGCTATTGTAAATAATGCTGCAGTAAACATAGGCATACATGTATCTTTTCAAATTAGTGATTTTGTTTTCTTCAGGTAAATACCCAGAAGTGGAATTACTGGGTCCCATGGTATTTCTGTTTTTAACTGTTTGAGGAACTTCCATTCCATATTGTTTTCCACAGTGCTTGCACCAGTATACATTCTCACCAGCAGTGCACAGGGTCCACATCCTTGCCAACACTTGTTATTTCTTGTCTTGTTAACATTAACCATTCTTACTGGTATGAGGTGATATTTCATTGTGGTTTTGATTTGTATTCCTCTGTTTAGTGATGTCGAGCATCTTTTCATGTGTCTGGCCATCTGTATGTCATCTTTGGAAAAAGTCTGGTTAGGTCCTCTGCCCATTTTTTAATTGGGTTGATTGGGGTTTTTTGTTGTTGGCTTTTTTTTTTTTGGTGTGTTGGCTGAGTGCTTTTTATCTTTTGGATATTTACCCCTCATTGGGTATATTATTTGCAAATATCTTCTCCTATTCAGTTAGGTTGTCTTTTCATTCTGTTGATGGTTTACTTTGCTGTAGGCTTTTTAGTTTGCTGTAGTTCTACTTGTTTATTTTTGTTTGGGAAGACATACCCAGAAAAACTTAATAATGCTGATGTTCAACAGTTTACTGCCTAGTTTTCTTTTAGAAGTTTTATGGTTTCAAGTTTTATATTTAGACCTGTAGTCCATTTCAAGTTCATTTTTGTCTATTGCGTAAAAAAGTGGTCCAGTTTCATTCTTTTGTATGCAGCTGTCCAGTTTTCCTGGACCATTTATTGAAGAGATTGTCTTTTCCCTATTATATATTCTTGCCTTATTTGTTGTATATTAATTGATCATATATTCTTGCCTCATTTGTTATATATTAATTGATCATATACTTGTGGGTTTATTTCTGTGCTCTCTATTCCGTTGCATTGATTCTGTGTGTTTGTTTTTGTGCCAGTACCACACTGTTTCATTATAGCTTTCTATAGTTTGCAGTCAGGGAGCATGGTACCTCCAGGTTTGTTCTTCTTTCTCCAGATTCTTTGGTTATTTGGGTCTTTTGTGGTTCCATACAAATTTTAGAATTATTTGCTGTAGTTCTGTAAAAAATGTCATTGACATTTTGATGGGGGTAGTATGGCCAGTTTAACAATATTAATTCTTCCAATCCATGAGTATGGAATATCTTTCCATTTATTTGTGTCATTTTCTTTCATCAGTGTCTTAAAGTTTTCAGAGTACAGGTCTTTCACCTCCTTGATTAAATTTATTCCTAAGGTATTTTATTGTTTTTTATGGAACTGTGAATGGGATTGTTTTCTTAAATTATCTTTCTGCTTGTTATTAGTATACAGAACATGGTAAGAGTGGGACTTCACTGCCTTTTCTCCCTTATCTTGTTCCTGATCTTAGAGGAAAAACTTTCAACTGTTCACCATTGAGTATTATGTTAACTATGGGTTTGTCATATATGGCCCTCATAATGTTGAGATATGTTCCCCCTGTACCCAATTTGTTGAGAGTTTTTATCATGAATGGGTGTTGAATTTTGTCAAATGCTTTTTCTGCATCTATTGAGATGATCATACAGTTTTTATCCCTTTTTAATCACATTGATCTATGTGTATTGAGTCATCCTTCCATCCCTGGAATAAATTTCATTTGGTTGTAGTGAATGATCCTTTTAATGTATTTTTTAAATTTGGCTTGCTAGTATTTTTGTTGAGTATTTTTTTAAATAAGTTTATTTTGATATCATTAATCTACAATTAAATGAGTAACATTATGGTGATTGCACTACCCCCTTCACCAGGTCCCCCGCCCACCAACCCCATTACAGTCACTGTCCATCAGCATAGTGAGATGCCATAGAGTCACTACTTGTCCTCTCTGGGTTGTACAGCCCTCCCCGTGCCCCCCCAACATTACATCTGCTAATTGTAATGTCCCTTCTTCCCCCTTGCCCCTCCCTTCCCACCCATCCTCCCCAGTCCCTTTCCCTTTGGTAACTATTAGTCCATTCTTGGGTTCTGTGAGTCTCCTGATGTTTTGTTCCCTCAGTTTTTTTTTTTTCCCTTAGTTCTTATACTCCACATATGAGTGAAATCATTTGGTACTTGTCTTTTTCAGCTTGGCTTATTTCACTGAGCATAATACCCTCTAGCTCCATCCATGTTGTTGCAAATGGTAGGATTTGTTATCTTCTTATGGCTGAATAATATTCCATTGTGTATATGTACCACATCTTCTTTATCCATTCATCTACTGATGGACACTTAGGTTGCTTCCATTTCTTGGCTATAGTAAATAGTGCTGCAATAAACATAGGGGTGCATCTGTCCTTTTCAAATTGGGCTGCTGCATTCTTGGGGTAAATTCCTAGGAGTGGAATTCCTGGGTCAAATGGTATTTCTATTTTGAGTTTTTTGAGGAACCTCCATACTGCTTTCCACAATGGTTGAACTAATTTGCAGTCCCACCAGCAGTGTAAGAGGGTTCCCTTTTCTCCACATCCTCGCCAACATTTGTTGTTGTTTGTGTTTTGGATGTTGGCCATCCTCACTGGTGTGAGGTGATATCTCATTGTGGTTTTAATCTGCATTTCTCTGATGATTAGCGATGTGGAGCATCTTTTCATGTGCCTGTTGGCCATCTGAATTTCTTCTTTGGAGAAGTGTCTATTCATGTCCTCTGCCCATTTCTTAAATGGATTATTTGCTTTTTGTTTGTTGAGGTGCTTGAGTTCTTTATATATTTTGGATGTCAACCCCTGATCGGATATGTCATTTATGAATATATTCTCCCATACTGTAGGAAGTCTTTTTGTTCTACTGATGGTGTCCTTTGCTGTACAGAAGCTTTTCGGCTTGATATAGCCCCACTTGTTCATTTTTGCTTTTGTTTCCCTTGCTCGGGGAGATATGTTCATGAAGAAGTCACTCATGTTTATGTCCAAGAGCTTTTTGCCTATATTTTTTTCTAAGAGTTTTATAGTTTCATGACTTTCATTCAGGTCTTTGATCCACCTTGAGTTTACCTTTGTGTATGGGGTTAGACAGTCCAATTTCATTTTCTTACATGTAGCTGTCCAGTTTTTCCAACACCAGCTTCTTAAGAGGCCGTCATCTCCCCAATGTATACCCAAGGCTCCCTTATCAAATATTAATTGACTGTATGTGTTTGGGTTGATGTTTGGATTTTCTATTCTATTCCACTGATCTGTGGGTCTGTTTTTGTGCCAATACCAAATTGTCTTGATTACTGTGGCTTTGTAGTAGAGCTTGAAGTCAGGGAGCGTAATTCCCCTGTTTTATTCCTCCTTCTCAGGATTGCTTTGACTATTCGGGGTCTTTTGTGGTTCCATATGAATTTTAGAATTATTTGTTTGAGTTCATTGAAGAAAGCTGTTGGTAGTTTGATAGGGATTGCGTTGAATCTGTAGATTGCTTTAGGTAGTATAGCCATTTTGACAATATTTATTCTTCCTAGCCAAGAGCATGGGATGCATTTCCATTTGTTAGTGTCCTCTTTAATTTCTCTTAGGAATGTCTTGTAGTTTTCAGAGTACAGGTCTTTCACTTCCTTCGTTAGGCTTATTCCTAGGTATTTTATTCTTTTTGATGCAATTGTGAATGGAATTGTTTTTCTGATTTCTCTTTCTATTAGTTCACCGTTAGTGTGTAGGAAAGCAACAGATTTCTGTGTGTTAATTTTGTATCCTGCAACTTTGCTGAATTCAGATATTAGTTCTAGTAGTTTTGGAGTGGAGTCGTTAGGGTTTTTTATGTACAATATCATGTCATCTGCAAATAGTGACAATTTGACTTCTTCTTTACCAATCTGGATGCCTTGTATGTCTTTGTTTTGTCTGATTGCCATGGCTAGGACCTCCAGTACTATGTTGAATAACAGTGGAGAGAGTGGGCATCCCTGTCTTGTTCCCGATCTTAGATGAAAAGCTTTCAGCTTCTTGCCTTTAAGTATGATGTTAGCTGTGGGTTTGTCATATATGGCCTTTATGATGTTGAGGTACTTGCCCTCTATACCCATTTTGTTGAGAGTTTTAATCATGAATGGATGCTGAATTTTGTCAAATGCTTTTTCAGCATCTATGGAGATGATCATGTGGTTTTTGTTCTTCTTTTTATTGATGTAGTGGATGATGTTGATGGATTTTCGAATGTTGTACCATCCTTGCATCCCTGGGATGAATCCCACTTGATCGTGGTGTATGATCCTCTTGATGTATTTTTGAATTTGGTTAGCTAATATTTTGTTGAGTATTTTTGCATCCACGTTCATCAGGGATATTGGTTTTGTTGAGGATTTTTGCATCGATGTTCATCAGAGCTGTTGGTCTGCAATTTTACTCTTTTGTAGTTTCTTTGTCTGGTTTTGGTATCAAGGTAATGCTGGCCTCAGAATGAATTTGGAAGCTCTCCTTCCTCTTCAGTTTTTTTTGGAATAGTTTGAGAAGAATAGGTATTAACTCTATAAATATTTGGTAGAATTCACCTGTGAAGCCATCTGGTTCTAGATTTTTGTTTTTTGGGAATTTTTTGATTACCAATTCAGTTTCATTACTAGTATTTGATCTGTTCAATTTTCTTTGTTTTGATCTGTTCACATTTCTTCCTGGTTTAGTCTGGGAAGATTGTGTTTCTATGAATTTATCCATTACTTCTAGGTTGCAAAATTTTTGTTTTGTTTGAGTGATTGATATTTGAAACTAACTTGTGCTGATTTGTCTAAAATGTGAGTTCTCATAACTATCTACCCAGTGAGTTTTGTTCTTTGTTTTTGCCTGAGTAAGTATATTCACTTCAGCTTACTCAAGAGGAAGATTATTTTGAAGAACATGGGTATAATGCATTGAAAGTAGCATAGGAAGGAATAGGAAAGCCAGAAAGATAATCTTTCCATTCTTAATGATCTACATCTTGGTAGACTCATTTGTATCTCTTTACAACTGATGGGACACTCAAAGAGAAACAAAGATTGAGAGTTATTACAAGGGTGATTGAGACAAAAAAAACCTATTTTTGCTAGAATTTTACTATCAGAAGTTGTTAGCTTGTAGTGCATGCTTCTGCATTGCTTCATTGAACTGACCTAGGCACAGGTATTAAAGTCGAAACTGATAGATATGAAGGGTTTTACTGAAGCTGTGAAGGGGATAGATGATTCTCATATACAAATATTATCAATACTATGGGTACTGTTAGTAATAGCAGCATTTAATATCTGTTAGGTTAAGCTGTAGACCAGTGCTATTTAGTATTGCAGGTATAAAATAAAACTGAAATGATTTTTCTTATTATTTGCCCCAGATTTTATGGACATTGTCACAGCTACCAGTTAAATGTGAATCAGACTAGCAAATGTTTTGTATGCCTCTAAAGTTGTGCTTTTAAATCTGCTTGATACTAAAGGAAAAAAAAGATGCTTTTGGTTACAAAATAGAAACATTACAGTGAGTTGTCCTTTGTAAATCCACTTTTATTTATTTTATGTGGCCCAGCATATCCTTGTATTGATGAATATTTGATGTTTAGTTAAAAGCAATGTTTATACAAAACAAGATTTTTGTATTTGATTGAGTGATTTAGCTGATTTATTGTTTGGCTAGTTTCTTTTGTAATTAGTACTTTCATGGAATAAGAAAATCACCAATATGTTCCCTTACCCTTTTCTGAATTTGAAGAGCCAGAAGGGAATTTTTGGAGGGATTTGTTAGGACAATTTGGAGGTGGTGGTAGAGGAGTATGGAACAGTATTGGAACGAGCATATAAGGATTAGCAAAAAGAGGAGTGGTATCTTAGGACTTGACTGCCTTTTCTCCCTTCTTGTTCTGCCATTTTTTATGGTGGCAGCAAGTTTCTGGTTTTTGCAAACTGAGATGTATGCATTCACCTATCAGGTTTGCTGCTTCCTCAGGAAATGCCTTGCTATCAAGCATCCATTTGTTTGTAATCTCTTAGTTGAATTTTTACATGGTCTTAAAAATCACTTGGTAGTTTAGCTGCTGAAGAATCCTCTATGAACATATTAGAGTACTTTTTGTTGATTAAATAATTCTAATTATTTTGCAGGTTTAGCTGGAGAAATCTGTATTAATCAGGGCTTTAACGTATATACCTCTTGCACAAGGGAATTCCTCAGTTCTTTGGTTTGACAGAAAGGCAAACCTGTTACAGATCTTAAGTCAGTTAAAATTCCTTGATTTAGCATTAGCCAACATAGTATTGTGGTTTAAGTGAAAACTCAGAAACTAGACTGCCCGGATTAAAAATTTGGCTCCACTGTTTATTAGGTGGTTGGCCTTGGATAAGCTACTTAACCTCTCACATACCTTAAATTTATCTCAAATTGGGGATAATTATATTTACCTTATGGTTCTTTTGACAATTAAGGTCATATAACAGGCAAATAGCTTATTCAAAGTCTGAGAGATAACCAGTTCAGTTTGATTTTGAAATGCTGCTTTTTGCTTGTATTTAGGTAAACTATATTACTTTTCTTTCTTCCTTTTTTGAAGAGCATAGATTATCAGAGTAAAGGGCTTATAATGGACACTGAGGATAAATTTATCCTAGCAGGATATATACTTTCTAAGAGATCGTTTGGTTAAACCAGTTAAGCCAGTACTAGAAGCAAGAAGACAATGGAACAATATTTTCAAAATGTCAAAAGAGAAAACACCTGTCAACCTAGAATTGTATACCTAGTAAAATCATATTGCAAAAATAAATGGAAAAGAAAGAAAATTTCAAACAAAGAAACTGAGAGAATATATTCCCATATAACCTCACCAAAGGAATTCCTAAAGTATGTACTTCAGGGAAAAGGAAAAATGCTTCTTGTAAACAAGGTCCAAGACATAAAAGGAATGATGAGCAAAGAACACAGTATACATTGGGGGAGATCTTAAGAAGGATTAACTTAATAGTAACTTCTTATTTGTGGATGTAAAAATGGGAAGTATGCAAATCCATACAAATTGGGAAGGGGCTTGAAGCCTTCTAAAAGTTCTTGTATGATTGAGGAGGAGAGTAAAGATACTTAACTTTAGATCTTAGGTAAAATGTTTAGATTAGCCTTCAGGGGTTACAGTAAAAGAATAGAAGTAGAATAGAATAAATATAAAAAATAAATTAGTAGAAGAAAGAATGAGAAAAAAATCAATACAATAGAAGGCAAAAAAGAAAAAATAAAAAGTAGAAAGTAAGATGGTAGAAAGGAATATGAATATATCAGTCACAATAAAATAAATTAGATCATTTCCTCCAAAAAAACTCTCTATTTAAATGTCAAAGATAGTCCAAGTAGAGAAGTAGTAAAGAAGACCTAATTAAATGGGAGACATACAGTATTCATGATTGGAATACTCAGTATTATAAAGATGACAGCTCTCCCCAGTTTGATTTTTAGATTGAATGTAATTCTATTAAAATTTTCAACAAGTTTTTTTTTCCATTGAATTTGACGAGCTGATTCTAAAATGTATTTGGGACAGCCAAGACATTTGGCTGGACAGATGGGAAAACTTGTACTATCTGATTACAAGACTTCTTGTAAAACTACAATTATTAGACAGTGCAGTTTTGACTCTGAGATTGAAAAGTACACCTGAAGAATAGAGTGCTGGGAAAGGTAGGAGAAAGAATTTTTTAAAGATAGAAGGAATAGCATGTGCAAAGGTTCAGGTAAGAAGGAATATGATTCAGGAAGTGGAACATAGTTTGATTTGGGTAAAATATAATAGGTAAAGGAAATGAATAGCGGGATGAGATAAAAAAGTTAAACAGGCTAGAGCACACATGGTCATGTTAATCAAGTTAGGGAGTTTGGACTTTATCTTGGCAATGAAAGGTTATAAAGAGGGATGTGTGATGAGATTTTTGCTCTAGAAAGAGTTTCTTAAGTAATGCATTTTTTTATTAAAGTATCATTGATATACAATCATATGAAGGTTTCACATGAACAACATTGTGGTTTCAACATTCACCAGTATTATCAAGTTCTCACCCCACCCCATTGCAGTCACTGTCCAACAGCGTAGTAGGATGCTATAGAGTTCAAGTAATGCATTTTAAAGGAAAGGTTTTATTGTTAATCCCTAGTATTAGCTTAAAATATTTTCATTGTATTGTTAAGTTAGTATTACAAACATAAAAGTAGGTATAAGTTTCTTACAACTCTTGTCTATAAAACTAAGTTTCCAATTTAAATTACAAACTGGTAAAAATTATTACTATTAATATGGATAATTTTGTGTTAAAATGAAATTTCTATGTATAATTACTTTTGAATTTAGCTTTTCACTACCATAAAGTGGTATGAGATGACTTATTTCTTTTGCAACTTTTGTTCCTTTGAGGTCTTTTGATTTTCTCTTGGCTCAGATGCATCATGGGTACTTAACACTCAATTTCTATTAATTTCTTGTTGATGCTGGACAAAGTAGTATTATTTAGTGCTAGTATTCATTTATTCATTAAGTTTTTGTGGTTTTTTTGTGCACCTATTGTGCTGTATGCACATACTAAATGCAGAGATACAGTAGTGAACAAAACAGTCACAGGTTTAAGATAGTTTTGAGATTGGAAGAAACATACAATAAGAAATTAGATAATATGTCTACAGTTATATTATGGGTAACATACTGGCAAATAGCAGTAAGTTAAAAATAAAAATAAAACAGTATAGAGATAGAATGTGATGGAAAGGGTGTGCTATTTCATACAGGGTAGTCAGGGACTCTCAGGGAGTCACATTTGAGTTATCACCTGAAACAGAGGAGCATATCATGCAGTTTCTAGGAAAAGAGCATTCCAGGCTGACTGAAATAGCAAATGCAAAACCCTGGGATAGGAATATGCTTGTTGAGCTACAGAAAGAGCAATAGGGTCTGTGTCGCAGGAACGGACTGAGCAAGAGAGCAAGAGTGGTAGGAAATGAAGTCGTTAAGTAGACAGGGCCAGTTCATTTAGGATCTCATAGGCTGTAGTAAGAAATTTGGAATTAATTTCAGGTGTAATAGGGAGGCATGATCTGCTTTGCTTTTTTAAAGGAGCACCCAGGCCACTTTGAGGACAACAAAATATAGGAGTCTGAGTGAAAGAAGGGAGGCTGATTAGAGAGTTGGTCACACTAGTCTGGACAGGATGTGGCGATAGGTTGGAGCTGGGTGGTGAGAAGTGATTAGATTATGGGTGATTATGGATACATTTTTGGAGGCAGAGGCAGTAAAATTTGTTAATGATTTAGATGTGGGTGTGAAATAGTCAAGGATGATACCAAGGTATTTATCCTGAAAAACTTAAGTTGCCATATTACTGAAATGATGATACAAAATTGTAGCCAACACAGTTATTTTAGGAAGTGCTCTGTATCTGTTTCCCTAATTATTCAATAAGGAAGACTGGGGAGTAACCAGTTGGAGTTGGGAGCAAAAAGGTTTTTTTTTTTAACACAATATGTTTGATAAACTTACTAGATTTCCAACTAAAGATATTGTATATAGGCTGTCGATATACCAGTCTCAAGTTCAGGGAAGAGATTCAGTCTAGAAATATGAAATTGGAAGTCATCGATATACATATGGTATTTAAAACTATAGAATGGGATGAGATGACTAAGCAGGGCTCATATTTGGGGTGTTACTGCTTCTCTAGGAGGATTTAGAATTTGGGGGCTGATTTTGGATGTCATAGTAACTGGAGAGACAATGGGCATTTAATGGGCTGGGGATATTAAGTGAGGGTTGCTTAATGTCCTGCAATGTATGGGACAATAGTAGTCAATAAAGAATTGACCCACCAAAATGCCAGTGATGTTCCAGGGAGGAAGGGAGTGAAGATAGTGATGAAATTCTAGGGCCAAACCCTGGTGCTTCACAACATTTGGAGTCCAGGAAGAAGAGGAGGTTGCTGCAAGAGACAACCTCAGTTGAAGTAGGAGGGACCAAGGACTCTCAGAGCCCAGAGACCCATGTAAGAAACACTCAGCAATTACTGGGCCTCTAAAAGGCAGGGAGAATATTTTGGATTCTGTTTTATCTTCAGGCAGTGAAGAGGAAGAGAATGTGAGATATGTTTTGGAAATGATGCTTATGTTGTGAAGGATGAGATTTCTGGTTTGAGAAATAAGTGATGAGCTAGGAAACTGCAGGAAGAGGAAGGATTAAGGATAAGTAAGAGGTAGATAATTAATTGTTCTGTATATACTGAATGGAGGTTTGTTGATGTCTAAGTGGAGATGTTTAGTGAGTTTGTACATGTAAATTTAGAGCTCATTCATTCAAAAATTATGTTAGTGAGCACCTGTTTTCCAGACACTATTCTAGATGTTGGACATACAGCAGTGAACAAAAATTGGCAAAATACTTGTCGTGGAAGAGCTCATATTTTAGTGAAAGAAGATGATAAACAATAAAAAGTAAGTTTATATCATATACTAGAAGATAGTGTTTTGACAAATAAAAAGCTGGGATAAGAAATAAAGGAGGGATAGCATGGGGCAGTGCTGGCAATTTTGACTTAAAGTGGGGTGATGAAGGCTCCTCTGAGAAAGCAACATTTGAGCAAAGAATTGAGGAATTGAGGAGTGAGTATCTGGGGGATGAGCATGCCTGGCAGGTTCAAAGAACAGCAAGGAGGCTCACCAGCCTGAGGCTTAGTGAGGGAAGGGGATTATGAACCTGATGGAGATATGTGAGCATGGTTATAGGACCTTAGAAGCTATTGAAAGTACTGTGGCTCTTACCCTGACCTTTCCAGAGTTCTGGACCAAACATATCTGTAGGTTTGGTCCTCATCTGCACATGGGTGGTTGCCGAATGCATGGGAATATTTCTGACTTGCACAGGCATTCAGTAGGTCAAGACATGAAGTAGCTCTCCTTCTGCAAAGACTACACAGGATTCTTGCAGCAAGATAGGCTTCTCTTTTTGATTCTCTAAAGACAGAGGTGTTCTGTTTATTGCAACTCCTCCCAGCTAACCCAGGATTATCATCCTGGTTATCTAGTGATAATGTGATTAGCAATTGAGGTATTATTGATTCTGCCTTCTCAATTTGCCAATAAATAAATCTGCCTCAATTTCTTATTTTTATTAACAATTCTCAGATTTTCAGTTCTTTGTTATTATTGCTCTTTCACTTACATTTATTCAGTGCCACATACATATGAAGCAAAGTGTTGACCTCAGATTTGTTAGCATAAGAGGTTGAAAGGAGCTTTGTTTATACAATGAATACACTGTGTTTAGTCTTCTAATAATTATAGCCTGTATTAATCCCTTATGTTCTCTAATTCCTTTTATGCTTGCTCTTGCAAGGTTAGCACTCAACTAATTTGACTTTCCAGCTTGTCTCTTGTCTTATTGGTTGCTCTGGGGATTGCAGTTCACATTTTACCTTAAACAATCTAGTTCAGATTAATACCAATTTAAATTTTGTAGTATATAACAACTTTACTCCAGTATAGCTCTCTTCCTTCTCCCCTTCTTGGTGCTGTTATTCTCATCAAATTGTATATTTGTATAGTATAAGCCCATTAACATGGTTTTATAATTATTGCTTTATGCATTGTCTTTTAAATTAGATGGGAAAAGAAAATGAATGCAGTTATGCAGTCTTTTCCGTTTACCTATGTAATTACCTTTATTTGTGCTCTTTATTTTTTTGTGTGGATTCTAATTACTGTCTAGTTTCCTTTAATGTCAGCATAAAAGTCTCCCTTTCGTGTTTCTTGTAGGACAGGTCTGCTAGTGATGAATGCTCTCAGTTTTTATCTGGGAATGTCTTAATTTCTCTTTGTTTTAAAAAGTCAGTTTTGCTGAGTAAAAAGTCTTTATTGATAGTCTCTCAGCATTTTGAATATTAAAGTATGGGTCTCTTTGCATTTATTGTAGTTAGATTTTGTTGAGTTTCTTGGATGTGTTTTTCATCATACTTGGGCAATTTGATGCTATTATTCAGTCTCCCATTTATGTGTATGTTTGTGCACTTGATGGTTTTTATGAGGCTGTTATTTTGCTTCATTCTTTTTTTGTTCTGTTCCTCAGATTGGGTAATCTTAATTAACCTCTATTTGAGTTTGTTGATTCTTCTGCCACCTCAGATCTGCTGTTGAGCCTATCTAGTGAATTTTCCATCTCAGTTATTGTACTTTTCAACTCCAGAAAATGTTTTTCTTTTTTAATATAATTTCTATCACTGTTGATATTCTCTGTTTGATGAGTCATTGTTCTTATACTTAAATTCTTTAGAAATGGTTTCCTTTAGTTTTTGAAGTATTTATAATAGTTTATATGAACTCTTTGTCTAGTAAGTCCAACATCTAGGTGTCTTCAGGTACAGGTTTATTGACCGCTTTTTTTACCTGTATATGGACCATACTTCCGTGTTTGTGTTTCTCATCATTTCTTTTTGAAAACTGAGCATTTAAAGTAATGTGGAAAGTCTGCAACTCAGATTTCTTTCCCTCATCTGAGTTTCTTTTTGTTTGTTTAGTGGCTGTCCTGGACTAAATCTGGAGAGCCTGTGCTCTTCATTGTGTATGATCATCGAAGTCTTGGTTTGGCTTAGTGGTTAGCTAATGATTACACAGAAATTTCCTTAGATGGTAGAATATATTTGCAAATGATATATTTGATAGGAGCTAATATCCAAAATATATAAAGAACTCATACAACTCAACACCAAAAAAACAAATAACCTGATTAAAAAATGAACAGAGAAGCTGAGTCTACATTTTTCCAAAGAAGACATACAGATGGCCAACAGGCATAGGAAAAAGATACTCAACATTAAACATCAGGGAAATATAAATCAAAACCACAGTGAAATATCACCTCACACCATTCAGAATGGCTAATATCATCATGATAAGAAATAACAAGTGCTGACAAGGATGTGGAACAAAGAGAACCCTCCTACACTGTTGGTGGGAATGTAGATTGGTCCAAGGCAATATAGAGATTCCCCAAAAGATTGAAAATAAGAAACAGCATAGAATCCGGCAATTCCACTTCTGGGAATTTGCCTGAAGAAAACAAAATAACTGATTTGAAAAGATGTATGCACTCCTTTGTTTATTGCTACATTATTTACAATAGCCAGGATGTGGAAGCAACCTAGTGTCCATTGGTAGATGAATGAATAAAGAAGATGTGGTACACATATACAGTGGAATATTACTCAGCCATAAGAAAGAAAGAAATCTTGCCATTTGCAACAACATGAATGGACCTAGAGGGTATCATGCTAAGTGAAATAAGCCAGGCAGAGAAAAACAAATACCATATGATTTCACTTATATGTGGAATCTAAAACAAAACAAAACAGAAATATACTCATAGACACAGAGAAGAGACTGGTGGTTACCATGGGGGAGGCATTGGGGTGGGTGGGTGAAATAGGTGAAGGGGATTAAGAGGCACTAAATCTCAATTATAATATTAATTAGTCATGGGGATGAAAGTACAGCATAGAGAATATAGTCAATAATACTGTACTATCTTTCTACATTGACAGATAATAACTATACTTACTGGGATGAGGATTTAATAATGTAGATAACTGTCAAATCACTGTGTTGTATACTTGAAACCAATATAAGATTGTTTATTAACTAATCTTCACTAAAAAGAGAAGAGAGGGAAAGAGAGAAAGAAAAGAAATTTCTTTATACGCCTTAAACCAGTAAGTTTTCCAACCTTTGCTAAGAGTGCTACGTGTGTATGTTGGAGTATACGTTCAGTGTTCCTTCAGGCAGTTTACAGCTTTGCCTTAGCTATCACTTTCTGCTTGCATAGACCCTCAGATTTAGCCAGAGGTAAGAAATTAGGGCCTTCTCAAGCCTTTCCTGGGCATGATAGCCTGCAAATACATATATCCCTCTAGATAGCCAGGAATATGTCAGCTTTCCAAAGCCCCTTACAGGCATTTCATTCCTAAACATATAAGTATTTTTTTCAGTGTCCTGTTAGCCACCCCACCCCAATCACTGCCTTAGGCAGTTGGGATGTTAAACAATTGCCACTGTTTTTGAAAAATACCCTAAGAATTGGGCTGTTTACACAGAACAAGCTCTGAGTCAAGTCAAATGAAGATAACACTGAGACTAGAGCTTCTTGGTGCAGAACTCAGGTCAAATAGTAACAGTTCTTTAAGAGTGAGGCTCCTAAAGTTTAGGAGCTCCAAATTTGTTTTGCCCCTTCTAGAGGCTGCTAGACTGATGGGTTTCATAGCTGCTTTAGTTTGGAGGCTCTTGCTTTTCAAGGCTACCACAAAGTTGGGGAGAGGAAAATAGCAGTCAGGCAAGTTAAAATTAGTCATAGTATTCACTGTTCTTACAAAGATTCAGCCATTTTTATTTTTTAAATTATGCATAACATAAAGTTTGCCATTTTAACATTTTTTAAGGGTATGGTTCAGTAACATTAGTACATTCACATTGTTCTGCAAGTATTACCAACATCCATTTCCAGAATTTTTCATCTTCCCAAACTGAAACTCCTCATTTTCCCCTTCCTCTAGCCCCTGGCAACCACCATTCTACTTTCTGTCTCTAAATTTGACTACTCTACATACTTTGTATAAGTGGAATCATACAATGTTTGTCCTTTTGTGTTGGGCTTATTTCATTTAGCATAATGTCTCAAGATTAATTTATGTTGTAGCATATGTTAGAATTTCATTCCTTATTCAGACTGAATAATATATACCACATTTTATTTATCCATCCATTGATGGATATTTGGATTCTTTCCACCTTTTGGCTGTTGTCAGTAATGCTGCTGGGAATATGGGTGTACAAATGTCTGTTTGGGTCCCTGCTTTCAGTCCTTCAGGGTATACACTCAGAAGTAAATTGCTGCATCGTGTGATAATTGTTTTTAATTTTTAAATTTTTTGAGGAACTGCCAAACTGTTTTCACAGCAGCTGCGCCATTTTATATTACAATACACAAGGGTTTCAATTTCTCCATATCCTCCAACACTTATTTTCTGTTTTTAATTTTTTTTTTACTATGGTATCATTCTGTTTTTAATTTTTATAAGGTCGTTTATTTTTTCTTTTGTTGCTTGTGCATTTGGTGTCATATCTGAGAAGTCATTGCCTAACCCACAGTCATAAATGTATACTTATGTTTTCTTCTAAGAGTTTTATAGTTTTAAATAATAGCTTATTTAAACAGATGACCTCTTACATTAGATCATCTATTTTTTTTTATTAAGGTGTCATTGATATACACTCTTATGAAGGTTTCATGGGAAAAACAATGTGGTTACTACATTCACACTTATTATCGAGTCCCACCCCCATACCCCATTACAGTCACTGTCCATCAGTGTAGTAAGATGCCACAGAGTCCCTACTTGTCTTCTCTGTGCTACACTGTCTTCCCTGTGATTAGGTCATCTATTTTTAATTAATTTTTTTATTTTCTATTTCATTAATATCCTTTCTATTCTTATTATTTCCTCTCTTTTGGTTTACTTTGTTTTTTATTTCCACTGTCTTATGTAACTATTGTTCTGTTCATTGAGAACTTTCTTCTTTTTTGATGTAGATATATACAGCTATAAATTTCTAAGTATTGCTTTACCTGCATCTTTGGTATTTTGTGTTTTCATGTTCATTCTTCTCATCTATTCCTTTATATATGTTGAGAGATTAGATTCTCCAGGAATCTGGTGGACTTCTCCTCCTTAAAGAGGAAAGTTAGTGTAATGAACTATATATATCTCATGTAGCTGCAGCTGGTCTCAAGTTTACAACTGGTGGTTATTACCTCCTTCCCCTGTCCATTTCATATTCCAGTTGCCCTCAGCTACCATCTCTGCTAGTCTTGATGGCTTACTTGGTGGTGTAACCCAAACACTCATTCCTGAGGGGCCTGAACCACTGGTTACCATGCTGTTCTCAGGTCAGAGTTTCCAATATGTTTACTAAACTCTCAGAATTGGGGAAGTACAAATAGGCACCTGAGTGGATCGTGTAGGTTCCAAATATATTCTCACTGTCCCCATTGTGGAACAGCAATCCTACTTCTTTTTTTAAATTTTTTAAAATTTATTTTGGTATCATTAATGTACAATTACATGAACATTATAGTTACTAGACTCGCCCATTATCAAGTCCCCACCACATACCCCATTACAGTCACTGTCCATCAGCATAGTAAGATGCTATAGAATCACTACTTGTCTTCTCTGTGTTATACTGCCTTCCCCATGCCCCACACCCACATTATGTGTGCTAATCATAATGCCCCTTTTCCCCCTTATCCCTCCCTTCCTACCAATCCTCCCCAGTCCCTTTCCCTTTGGTAACTGTTAGTCCGTTCTTGGGTTCTGTGAGTCTGCTCCTGTTTTGTTCCTTCAGTTTTTTCTTTGTTCTTATACTCCACAGATGAGTGAAATCATTTGATACTTGTCTTTCTCTGCCTGGCTTATTTCACTGAGCATAATACCCTCTAGCTCCATCCATGTTGTTGCAAATAGTAGGATTTGTTTTCCTATTATGGCTGAATAATACTCCATTGTGTATATGTACCACATCTTCTTTATCCATTCATCTACTGATGGACACTAAGGTTGCTTCCATTTCTTGGCTATTGTAAATAGTGCTGTGATAAACATAGGGGTGCATATGTCTTTTTTAAACTGTACTGCTGCATTCTTAGGGTAAATTCCTAGGAGTGGAATTCCTGGGTCAAATGGTATTTCTATTTTGAGTTTTTTGAGGAACCTCCATACTACTTTCCACAATGGTTGAACTAATTTACATTCCCACCAACAGTGTAGGAGGGTTACTGTTTCTCTGCATCCTCACCAACGTTGTTGTTGTTTGTCTTTTGGATGGTGGCCATCCTAACTAGTGTGAGGTGATATCTCGTTGTGGTTTTAATTTGCATTTCTCTGATGATTAGGGATGTGGAGCATCTTTTCATGTGCCTGTTGGCCATCTGAATTTCTTCTTTGGAGAAGTGTCTGTTGAGCTCCTCTGCCCATTTTTTAATTGGATTATTTGCTTTTTGTTTGTTAAGGTATGTGAGCTCTTTATATATTTTGGATGTCAACCCCTTATCAGATATGTCATTTATGAATATATTCTCCCATACTGTAGGATGCCTTTTTGTTCTACTGATGGTGTCCTTTGCTGTACAGAAGCTTTTTAGTTTGATTTAGTCCCACTTGTTCATTTTTGCTTTTGTTTCCCTTGCCCAGGAAGATATGTTCATGAAGAAGTTGCTCATGTTTATGTCCAAGAGATTTTTTGCCCATGTTTTTTTCAGCAATCCTACTTCTTACTGACAATGAGGATCAGTTTCTCCTGCTAAGATATTATTTCCTCTTCCTGCCTGATGATCTCTGATACAACGACTCCAAAATATTCAGGTGACAACCCTAGCTTACAGTCTCAGGATTCTTTTGTCTTCTGTGAAAGTGTTCCTCTTTTGGTGACCAGAATCTTTATCTCTGATCTTTGGGATTGATGATGAAGAAGGTATGCTGTTTTTAGCCCCATGTCCTAGATCCATGTATTCTTTCTTTTGAAGACATAGCAGCATATAAAGGTCTTTGATATGTGGTATATATTGCATCTTGGAGTATGGAACTCTGTTCTCATAAAATATTACATTGAGTCAGTGCTTCAGCTCTGCCTTCATCAGACTCTCCCAGTGCTGTTTGAGCTTAGCAGCTTCTAGATGACTCTGTGTATGATACCACCAGTAGGTCCCATAGTCCTGGGCCCTCTCACACACTTTATTTATTACATAGTGAGTCCCCTGTCATGAAATGGCATTCTGTGGAGTGATACTTACTGACAGATGAAACATTTCCTAAGCTCTCATATAGTGGTGTTCCTGAGGGCAGGAAAGGCAAACCTACAACCAGGATGTCTCTCGTCCTTTCAGAATAAATTGTTCATCTTTCCAGGGTGGAAGGGGCCAAATATGTTTAGCATGTGGCATGTAGGTTTCCTTAAAACACAGTGCCATATGAGGAACTTAGTGTTTGTTTATGCTGCTGGCCATTTGGACTTTTGGCAACATGAGTAGCTAGAGCATCCTTGGTAAGTGGGAGTTCATGCTGTTGTCCATTCATGGTGTATATTATCTCTGCCACCATGACTACCTTCTTCCATGTGCTCATTTTGTCAACACTGGGGAGGCCATGACAAAAGATGGTTGACAAACTGGTTGAGTCATTGTCTACTTGGCTGTTTAGTGTGTCTTTTACAGTTGATGTTCTCTGATGACTGTTGACTTGTGATACAAAGGTGTTCACATGTCTGCCCCTGTGTCTTCCTACATGCCTCTAAGACCTCATTGCCCCAGTTTTCCAGTCTTTCTCTTTTCTCTGACCAGCATGTCAGGACATTGGCCTATGAGTCTGCAAATATACTAATCTTAAACCAGTTCTTTGTCCACACAAAATAGACAATCAGGTGTACCACCTGAGGGTTTTCCTTTACCACTGTCTTTCAGTGCCACCTCCCAGTGAGGCTGTAGTGCAGCCACTGTCCATTTTTAACTTGTGCCCACATACAGCTATCTGTGAAAAAAGGTAAGGGTTTTTTCTTTGTCAGCTGACTAAGGGCCCCTATATGGCCGGAAAAGGGGGATGGTGCCTGAGGCAGATGATAGGAGGTTTATGTTGTCTTCTCATGCTTGTCACTTCTGGTCCTACTTTTACTTGATCCTGGATGTATTCCTTTCATCTTATGCTGAAATGTTGTGGGTGTACCCAACCTCATGACTTGGTGTGTCTCACAGAACCCAGGTCATGATGGATGATTTTGGATAGATGGTCACTTGGTGCCCTTTAGTCAGGTGCTCATATCTCCTAGGACCAAGTAAGTAGAACACCAGGAGCTGTTTTACAAAAGGCATCCAGTTTTCCACTACAAATGGTATGGCTTTGCTGCAGAACCGCAGGGGTCTGTGTCGTGATTCTCCCAGTAGGGCTTGTCACAATAGCCATAATACCATAGGATCTGCCAGGTTGTTTGCATTACTACATAGACCTGCAGAGTCCTTTCCTGTTCTGGGCTACTCTCAAAACTGGCAACTCTTTGTGTTACCCAGTATAGAAGCCAGAGCAGTATTATCAGGTGTTGTGCTTCTTTCTTAATGGCGGGAGATGCAAGGTGCAATTATTTGCTTGGATGCCTTTACTTGAATGACGTTATCTTACCAAGCCCCTGACTACTGGGCCCATAGAAATTTTACTGATATAATAGGTACCTTAATCTTTGTGGTATTTATTTCTCACCTTCTGGAGTGCATGTGTCCTGTCAAGGCCTTCAGTGGGCTATCCACCTCTTGCTCACCTGACCCAGTTAGCATGATATTGTTAATATAATGGGTCAGTGTGCTGTCCTACAGGAAGTCCAGACAATCTGCATCTCTTAGGACTATATTATGCAAGATGGTGACAAAACTGATCTAGTTCTATAAATGTATACTTTAACCTGTTCCATGTGAATGTGAATTGTTTCTGATCCTATTGTCTTCTAAGGTTTTTTTTAAGAGCTTGTTCCTCCAGTCATTAGCTGGATACTATGCTCCAGGGTCTGTGTTAATATATTCTAGCAAGGATACCATATTTGGAGTGGCAGTTCCAGTTGTGGTTACTATTAGATTGAATTTGAGTGATCTGCTACCTCCCTCCAGGATTTGTCTGGTTTCTTCAGGGACCACAGTGGTGAATCTTGCATCTTCTAGAGATATAGCACCAATTTCTGCCATCTCCCCTTCCTTGCCCCTGGTATACAGTGTTATTCTTTTCTTATCTTGCAGGTGGGATGGGGTACCTTTAGAGACTTCCTTTAACTTGCTTCCCTTAGTGTGATAACTCCTATCCCACATGCCAAAGGCTCAAAATGGGGGTTGCACTAATTTCCAAGTTTGTTTATTTCAATGATACATTCAGGGACCAGGGAAATGACCACCAGGAGGATCCACAGACCCATTGGGCCCATTTTGAGCTGGGTCTTGGCCAGGACTCACTTTATTTCCTGGTCCTCATAAGTCCATGATGACACCAGGTATCAATGTCAATCTGTCCTTCAAACGTTAGTGTTCCTGTTTCCCCACTTTACAGTTAATTGAGTGAATGACCATAAACAGGGCCACCTGTATAATTTGCATGCCCAGTACACTTGGATTGAAAATGATCGAGAGGAATTGCCCACTGGAAACACCATAGCTTTTCCAGCCTAGGCAGGGAAAGGATGGCCAGGTGGGGCCAGAGGGTGTGACCATGAACCCCTTCTGGGAAGACAGGAAGAGGTGGACCATGTGTACACAGATACTTCAAGCATATGCTTCATTTTCCCATCAGACTTCACTTACAGAACACAAATTCCTAGATAAAATTATTAAGATTATTTCAAGACAGCAACTACAGAGCATTAAACTTCAAGAGCAGGAATTCCCAGAGTTTAGAGTCCATAAGACCTGTATTGGATGGGCCTCATAGGGCCATAGGTTTCTCAGGGAATTGTTATACTTGGTTTGGTGTTTGAGGTTCCCTTCTCCTGGGTACTTGACTACCTGGCTTCCTTCAGTCAGTGAGTTCAAGATCTGAAACTGGGTATAGAATTCTGAATTTTTTAATTGGCATGACTGCCCTCAGCATCCTGATCTCCCATCCTTGATTTATTTTGATGTTCCAGTTAGAAGAGTGCTCTTATTGGCTGCTTGTCTATTTTGTGTCTAGTGACATCATGTTCCGTTAACTGTCTCTGTAAATCTCTGCAGCAGGTCTCTTTGACTGCCACTCAGACTTTGCTGGTCCTCATGGTATTTGGCTTCTAACAGTTAAGTACCATGGTGTGGCCTCCTTTGTTTCAGGGTCCTGTCATCACCATTGCTGTCACTGAGGTTAGTTTTGTAATAACTCCTATGGAGTAGAGTAGCTATTAAATTTCTTAATGACCCTAGTGCTCCAACTAGCGCATTCCTCATGACATCTTTCCAAATCCTTGACGTATTTTCTGATCATTTCAGTAAGCCTACTTCCCTGTGCCTTTTAATCCCTTCCTCCACTGTCTGCTGCTGTGGTTTTGGCATTGCTACTTTACTTAACATGGGCCATGACTCTTCCATCTTCTACAGCCTCCTTAGTGGTAAGTTCACATCATATCCTGAGGTTTTTGCCAGGGTGTTAAATGCTGTATCTCCAGAGAATAATCAGTAACCTCTTCCTTTTCAGTCTTAGGTTCTGCTCCTCATGTTCCAGCACTTGCCAGCACATGATGGCTAAATCTTGCAACTCTCTTAGGTTATAATTCCTTTCTGACTTATCAGGCACAGCACATCTGGGTTGGGGTATGCTGTGACAAGCTAAAGGCCTACTTAGCCAAGAGGCAAGGTTGCAGATGCTGAGAGGGGGCATTTCTATTTCACTGAGCAGGGTATGGAGGCAGCTGCATTATCTTCAAGTGAAAAGAGAATGCTAGGACTTCTGGGAAGATGGCGGCATGAGCAGGGAGGCGGAAATCTCCTCCCAAAACCATGTATATTTATGAAAATACAACAAATACAACTATTCCTAAAAGACAGACCAGAAGATACAGGACAACAGCCAGGGTACAGCTACATCTGCGAGAACTCAGTGCCTCCCGAAGCGGGTAAGATACAAAGCCGCGACCTGGCGGGACCCGAGCACTCCCCCACCCCAGCATACCGGTGGGAGGAAAAGATTCAGAGCGGGGAGGGAGTGGAAGCACAGGCCCGCCAAATAACTAGCCCTGTTGATCTGTGCCAGGAGCACTGACACACATCATGTGGTGTATCGGAGATTAGAGAAACAGAAGTGCAGGATCTGAGAAGAGACTGCAACTGGGTCCTCTCAACGGCCTCCCCAGGACAAAAGAAAAGCATGCGCTTTTTTAAAAGTCTTAAAGAGACAAGGGCCGAACAGTGGAACAAAATTGTCCCAGCACACTCAGCCCAGCAGGCTGGGAGTCTTGGGGAATTTTGGACCCCTTGGGCGGCGGCTTGTCAAAGCAGCCGCGCCAAGGCTTCCCACTGAGATCAGCAGCCTGCCATTCGTTCCTCACAGAATCTACTCCCGGCGGGTGCGCAGCTAAGCGGGAAGAACCCCAGAACCAGGTCCAGAAGGCACCAAGGGGACCAGAACGCACCCAGTGTAACTGCAAACCCCCGCAGTGCTATAGGCTAGGCTGAGGGCAACCCTGCACACAAGCAGTTCAGAGGATTATCCCAGAGACTGCCTCCCGGTGTGCAGGAAAACAGCTCAGGCCCGGGAGAAGGGCAAGGAGAACAAGAAGCAGGAAGGGACTTTGTTCTCCTAGCTGACACACATGGTGCCTATCAGAGACCACTTCTATCGCCATGAAAAGACAGAGGAATATGGTCGAGACTAAGATCAGCCAGACAACCCCAGAGGGAGCCTGAAGGGATGGAAATGCACAATCTTCCTGAAAAAGAATTCAGAATAAAAGTCACAACCATACTGATGGATCTACAGAGAAATATACAAGAGCTAAGGGAGGAAGTGAGGGAAGTGAGGAAACACAATGCAGAAATGAGACAAGTGATTGAAAGGCTTAGTAGCAGACTGGACGAGATGCAAAAGACTGTTAATGGAATAGAAATCAGAGAACAGGAATACAGAGAAGAGAAGCTGAGGTAGAGAGAGATAAAAGGATCTCTAGGAATGAAAGAATATTAAGAGAACTGTGTGACCAATCCAAACAGAACAATATTCACGTTATAGGAGTACCAGAGGAATAAGAGAGAGAAAAAGGGATAGAAAGTGTCTTTGAAGAAATAATTGCTGAAAACTTCCCCAAGTTGGGGAAGGAAATAGTCTCTCAGACCATGGAAACCCACAGATCTCCCAACACAAGGGACCCAAGGAAGACAGCACCAAGACACATAATAATTAAAATGGCAAAGATCAAAGATAAGAACAGAGTATTAAAGGCAGCTAGAGAGAGAAAAAAGATCACCTCAAAGGAAAACCCATCAGACTATCATCAGACTTCTCAACAGAAACCTTACAGGCCAGAAGAGAATGGCATGATATTTTTAACGTAATGAAACAGAAGGACCTCGAACCAAGAATATTGTATCCAGCACAATTATCATTTAAATTTTACGGAGGGATTAAACAATTCCCAGACAAGCGAAAGCTGAGGGAGTTTGCCTCCCATAAACCACCTCTACAGGACATCTTAAAGGAACTGCTCTAGATGGAAGGACTCCTAAGGCTAAAAAGATGTCACCAGAGAAAATAAAATCATAGCAAAGAAAGCAGACCATCCAAATACTAACTAAACGCAAAGAATAAAACACCTAGTATATAAAGAATGGAGGAGGAAGAATAAGAAGGGAGAGAAATAAAGAATCATCAGACTGTGTTTACAATAACTTAACAAGAAAGTTAAGTTAGACAGCTAGATAGTAAAGAAGCTACCCTTGAAACTTTGGTAACCACAAATCTAAAGCCAGCAATGGCAATAAGTACATATCTATCGATAATCACCCTAAATGTAAATGGACTGAATGCACCAATCAAAAGACACAGAGTAACAGAATGGATAAAAAAGCAAGACCCATCTATATGCTCCTTACAAGAGACTCACCTCAAACCCAAAGATATACACAGACTAAAAGTGAAGGGATGGAAAAAGATATTTCATGCAAACAACAAGGAGGAAAAAGCAGGTGTTGCAGTACTTGTATCAGACAAAATAGACTTCAAAACGAAGAAAGTAGCAAGAGATAAAGAAGGACATTACATAATGATAAAGGGGTCAGTCCAACAAGAGGATATAACCATTATAAATATATATGCACCCAATACAGGAGCGCCGACATATGTGAAACAAATACTAACAGAATTAAAGGAGGAAATAGAAAGCAATGCATTCATTTAGGAGACTTCAACACACCACTCACTCCAAGGACAGATCAACCGGACAGAGAATAAGTAAAGACACAGAGGCACTGAACAACACACCAGAACAGATGGACCTAACAGACATCTACAGAACTCTGCACCCAAAAGCAGCAGGATACACATTCTTCTCAAGTGCACATGGAACATTTTCCAGAATAGACCACATACTAGGCCACAAAAAGAACGTCAGTAAATTCAAAAATATTGAAATTCTACCAACCAACTTCTCAGACCACAAAGGTGTAAAACTAGAATTAAATTTTAGAAAGAAAACAAAAAGGCTCACAAATACATGGAGGCTTATAACATGCTCCTAATTAATCAATGGATAAATAACCAAATAAAAACAGATCAAACAATATATGGAGACTAATGACAACAATAACACAAAGCCACAACTTCTGTGGGAAGCAGCAAAGGCAGTTCTAAGAGGAAAGTATATTGCAATCCAGGCCTATTTAAAGAAGGAAGAACAATCCCAAATGAATAGTCTAAAGACACAATTACTGAAATTGGAAAAAGAAGAACAAATGAGGCCCAAAGTCACGAGAAGGAGGCACATAATAAAGATCAGAGAAGAAATAAATAAAATTAAGAAGAATAAAACAATAGAAAAAATCAATGAAACCAAGAGCTGGTTCTTTGAAAAAATAAACAAAATAGATAAACCCCTAGCCAGACTTATTAAGAGAAAAAGAGAATCTACACACATAAACAGAATCAGAAATGAGAATGGAAAAATCACGACAGACCCCACAGAAATACAAAGAATTATAAGAGAATACTATGAGAATCTATATGCTAAGAAGCTGGAAAACCTAGAAGAAATGGACAACTTCTTAGAAAAATACAACCTTCCAAGACTGACCAAGCAAGAAACAGAAAACCTAAACAGACCAATCACCAGCTATGAAATTAAATCAGTAATCAAAAAACTACCCAAGAACAAAAACCACTGGACCAGATGGATTCACCACTGAATTCTACCAGACATATAGAGAAGAAATAATACCCATTCTCCTTAAAGTTTTTCAAAAAATAGAAGAGGAGGGAATACTTCCAAACTCATTCTATGAAGCCAGCATCACTCTAATACCAAAACCTGGCAAAGACCTCAGCAAAAAAGGAAATTACAGACCAATACCCTGATGAACATAGATGCAAAAATACTCAACAAAATATTAGCAAATCGAATTCAAAAATACATCAAGAGGATCATACACCATGATCAAGTGGGATTCATCCCAGGGATGCAAGGATGGTACAACATTCGAAAATCCATCAACATCATCCACCAGATCAACAAAAAGAACAAAAACCACATGATCATCTCCACAGATGCTGAAAAAGCATTTGACAAATTCAACATCCATTCATGATAAAAACTCTCAACAAAATGGGTATAGAGGGCAAGTACCTCAACATCATAAAGGCCATATATGACAAACCCACAGCTAACATCATACTTAACAGTGAGAAGCTGAAAGCTTTTCATCTAAGATCAAGAACAAGACAGGGATGCCCACTCACTCCTCTGTTATTTAACATAGAACTGGAGGTCCTAGCCATAGCAATCAGACAAAACAAAGAAATACAAGGCATCCAGATTGGTAAAGAAGAAGTCAAATTGTCACTATTTGCAGATGACATGATACTGTACATAAAAAACCCTAAAGATTCCATTCCAAAACTACTAGAACTAATATCTGAATTCAGCAAAGTTGCAGGATACAAAATTAATACACAGAAATCTGTTGCTTTCGTATACACTAACAATGAGCTAACAGAAAGAGAAATCAGGAAAACAATTCCATTCACAATTGCATCAAAAAGAATAAAATACCTAGGAATAAACCTAATGAAGGAAGTGAGAGACCTATACCCTGAAAACTACAAGACACTCCTAAGAGAAATTAAAGAGGACACTAACATATGGAAATTTATCCATGCTCTTGGCTAGGAAGAATAAATATTGTCAAAACGGCTATACTACCTAAAGCAATCTACAGATTCAGTGCAATCCCTTTCAAAATACCAACAGCATTCTTCAATGAACTGGAACAAATAGTTCTAAAATTCATATAGGACCACAAAAGACACTGAATAGCCAAAGCAATCCTGAGAAGGAAGAATTAAACGGGAAATTATGCTCCCAGACTTAAAGCTGTACTACAAAGCTTCAGTAATTAAGACAGTCTGGTGTTGGCACAAGAACAGACCCACAGACCAGTGGAACAGAGTAGAAAATCCAAACATTAACCCAAACATATACGGTCAATTAATATATGATAAAGGAAACTTGGATATATAATGGGGAGATGACAGCTTCTTCAACAGTTGGTGTTGGCAAAACTGGACAGCTATATGTAAGAGAATGAAACTGGACTACTGTCTAACCCCATACACAAAAGTAAACACAAAATGGATCAAAGAGCTGAACGTAAGTCATGAAACCATAAAACTCTTAGAAAAACACATAGGCAAAAATCTCTTGGACATACACATGAGCAACTTCTTCATAAACATATCTCCCCGGGCAAGGGAAACAAAAGCAAAAATGAACAAGTGGGACCATATCAAGCTGAAAAGCTTCTGTACAGCTAATGACACCATCAGTAGAACAAAAAGACATCCTACAGTATGGGAGAATATATTTATAAATGACGTATCTGATAAAGGGTTGACATCCAAAATATATAAAGAACTCACGCACCTTAACAAACAAAAAGCAAATAATCCAATTAAGAAATGGGCAGAGGACATGAATAGACACTTCTCTAAAGAAGACATTCAGATGGCCGACAGGCACATGGAAAGATGCTCCACATTGGTAATCATCAGAGAAATGCAAATTAAAACCACAATGAGATATCACCTCACACCAGTAAGGATGGCCAACATCCAAAACATAAACAACAACAACAAATATTGGCAAGGATGTGGAGAAAGGGGAACCCTCCTACACTGCTGGTGGGAATGCATATTGGTTCAGCCATTGTGGAAAGCAGTATGGAGGTACCTCAAAAAACTCAAAATAGAAATAACATTTGATCCAGGAATTCCACTTCTAGGTATTTACCCCAAGAATGCATCAGCCCAGTTTGAAAAAGACAGAAGCACCCCTATGTTTATCATAGCACTGTTTGTAATAGCCAAGAAATGGAAGCAACCTAAGTGTCCATCAGGAGATGAATGGATAAAGAAGAAGTGGTACATATACACAATGGAATATTATTCAGCCATAAGAAGAAAACAAATCCTACCATTTGCAACAACATGGACGGAGCTAGAAGGTATTATGCTCAGTGAAATAAGCCAAGCCGAAAAAGACAATTATCAAATGATTTCACTCATATGAGGAGTATAAGAGCCAAGAAAAAAACTGAAAGAAAAAAACAGCAGCAGACTCAGGGAACCCAAGAATGAACTAATAGTTACCAAAGGGAAAGGGACTGGGGAGGATGGGCGGGAAGGGAGGGACAAGGGGGAAAAAAGGGGCATTACGATTAGCAGACGTAATGTTGTGGGGGTGCGGGGAGGACTGTACCACTCAGAGAAGACAAGTAGAGATTCTATAGCATCTCACTATGCTGAAGGACAGTTACTGTAATGGGGTTGGTTTGGGGGACCTGATTAAGTGGGCAGTTTAATGACCATAATATTGCACATGTAATTATAGATTAATGATACCAAAATAAATTTTAAAAAAGGAATGTGGGCTTTTACAGTGGGAGTGTGCCACTTTTGTAGTCTCAAGGGTTTAGGGGGTATTTGGGAATTTGTGATTTTGGAGCAGTATCAACTTAGTTGTCTCCATCTCATGTATTAGGGTCTCGTTCTTTCCTAATCAGGGACCTGATATTGGTGTAGCATAGCTCCCTTGGCTGAATGTTGTCCTTTGGAGCTGACCTATTCGGATGATTACATCCTGGGCCTGGTCTTCAGCTTTTTCTATCCTGCTGCCATGAAAAAAGTGTCTTTGTTACCAAGGACCCTGTGACTTTCATTTTTGACTTTCAGTTGACTGTTAACCACTCTTAGCTTCTTATTATCCTTTTCTAGAGCACCATTTAAGTTTAGCAATAGCCATTCAATTCCGTTGTTACTATAGTTTTTTCCCCTTCCTCTTCAAGTGCCTTAAACATACAGTCAACTAGAGCATTCCCTTCCAAAGACTGACCATTACTGTTCATCACTGGTGAAAAGTTAAGAATTGGACCAGCTCTCTATGCCAGAGATTGTCTATGTTACACCCAGCACCAGCAATGGGGTCTTCATTGACATCCAGTCTATGAGTGATTGAACTCCAAAACCCTTTCGTATTCCCAATTTTCTTTCTTCTTTATTGAAGTATACTTTACAATTTTATATTGGTTTCAAGTATACAACATAGTACTTCAACAGTTTAAATGCTCATCCCAATAAGTGTAGTTACTGTCAACACAGAAAGACATTACAGTATTATTGACTATATTCACTTTGCTGTACTTTCATCCCCAAGACTAATTAATATAGTTGAGGTTTTTGTGCCTCTTTCTCCTCTTCACCTGTTTCACCCACCCACCCCAGCTCCTCCCCCATGGTAACCACCAGCCTCTTTTCTGTGTCTGTGCATCTATTTCTGTCTTGTTTTGTTTCCAATTCCACATATAACTTAAGTCACATGGTATTTGTCTTTCTTAGCCTGGCTTACTTCACTTAGCATAATACCCTCTAGGTCCATCCACATTGTTGCAAATGGCAGGATTTCTTTTCTTTTTACGACTGAATAATATTCCATTGTATATATGTACCACATCTTTATTCATTCATCTGTTGATGGACAGATCAATGAAAATTGGAAGTATGCAAGGGAAACAAAAGCAAACACGAACAAGTGGGACTCATCAAATTTGAAAAGCTTCTGTACAACAACGGACTCCATCAACAAAACAAAAAGGCAGCCTACAGTATGGGAGAATATATTCGTTGGTTGCTTCCTTAACTTGGCTGTTGTAAATAATGCGGCAGTGAACATAAGGGTGCATATATCTTTTCAAATCAGGGATTTTATTTTCTTTGGGTAAATTCCTAGAAGTGGAATTACTGAGTCAATGGTATTTCTCTTTTTAGTTTTTTGAGGAATCTGTATACTGCTTTCCATAGTGGCTGCTCTAGTTTGCATTCCCAGCAACAGTGTAGGAGGGTTCCTTTTTCTCTACATCTTCACCAACACATTATTTTTTACCTTTTGGATAGTGGCCATTCTGACTGGTGTGAGGTGATATCTCATTGTGGTTTTGATTTACATTTACATTTCTCTGATTATTAATGATGTAAAGCATCTTTTCATGTGCCTGTTGGCCATCTGCATTTTTTGGAAAAATGTCTATTTGGGTCCTTTGCCCATTTTTTAATTGGGTTATTTGTTTTTTTTGACGCATAGGAGTTCTTTATATATTTTGGATGTTAACGCCTTTTTGGAAAAATAATTTATGAATATATTCTCCCATACTGTAGGTTACCTTTTTGTTTCATTGATGGTGTTCTTTGCTGTACAGAAGCTTTTCAAGTTTGATGAGTCCCACTTGTTCATGTTTGCTTTTGTTTCCCTTGCATACTCCTACTTTTCTAACTACTGGCACCATCTGTTAATAGGTTGTTCTCTGAAGAACAGAATCTGAATTGGAGTTTAGTATTGAGACTATTTATTAGGGAATGCCCTTAGGATCAAACTATGAAAGAGATAGGAAGCAAGATTGGGCAGATTTGATCCTTGTGTTGATTACAGGTAAGAGGTCGTACAGCTATACTTGGTGAAATTTCTTTTAAAACATTTTTTTGTTTTGTTTTCATACTTGAGTGTTCTAAACTTACAACTTATTCAACCATCTTCCTGCATCTAAAAGAGCTTCTGTTCTCTTTAGGCAAAACCAATTCCTTCCTTCTCAGATATCCCTCCCATCCTTTCTCAGGTGCTTATGTGAGTTTTGTGGGTGCTTTTTGGTGGGAGTTGGTTAAATAAAAACTTGCCTTTTTCCTTAGACTCTAATAAATTCAAGATGGGAGTTGGTAAAGGAACTTCTTTGAGCACACTGAGAATAATAATTTTAAAATGAATTAGATTAGCCTTAAATGTTTTTGACATTTTAATATTACATACCTGTGTCACAACCCTGTTAAAACAAATCCCATGTGGCAATGTTCTCAATAAATTGCACAGTTCTGTAATGTTCCAGTTTTAACCTATAATCACTGTTAATGAATTGGGTTTATTTTTAAAAAAAACATAAAAGATGATGAATTTAATGTTTTAAATATACAAATTTATAAAAATATATAAATATTTTTCTCTTTTTAGAAACTGTACCCCTTCTCCCTAAACTGGTTAATAGTGGCATGGAAGATCCATTTGGTGAGTATCACCTACATTTTTCTTAGTAAGTGATAATTGTGTTTTATCCTCACCTTCATTAAAGCTTTGAGAGTAGATTAATTTTTGTCATGTTTAATATGCCACTCTCTACATTAGTGATTCTCAAACCTTTTGGTTTTAGGAACTTTTTAATTGAAGACCCCAAGAGGTTTGTTTGTTTGTATGAATTACATCTATTGATACTTAACTATATTACAAATTAAAACTGAAAAAAAATTTAAACTAAGTCATTTAAAATAATGTTAATAAACCCATGATATGTTACATAAATAACAATTTTAATGAAAAATAACTCCTAAAATAAATTTAAAAAACAGTGAGAAGCATGACATTGTTTTACGTTTTTGCAGATATCTGTAATATCTGGCTTAGCAGGAGGCAGCTGGATTCACATACCTGCTTCTACATTCAGTCTGTTGTGTTATCACATATGATGTAGTTTCTGGAAAATTGGCTGTACAGTTGGGAGGTAATGAGAGTGAAAAGGCAAATACCATCTTCGTGTTATTATAAAAAATAATTCTAACCTTGCTATTTAGGGATCCCCATCAGTCCCTTGCAAGTTAAAAATAAGAAATTTTAAATGCTTTATGTTGAACACTTAGCAACTTACATGTACTTTCCTTTGGTTGGAAATATAGTTCTGCTAGAATTTCTGAAACAAGTTCTGTTTCATAGTGTGTGGCCAATGAAAGACACCACGGAAGTAATCATAATATCAAGGGTGTATACTATTTCCAGTGATGTGGACCTGTATGTCATATTTTATTTAACAACGTGGTTAAGAGACTATATAAGTCTGAATACACAAAAGTTTAGCATCTACCTTTTTGACTAAAAAGTAAGTTACTGTGTATTGAACTCTGTTTTTCTGTTGACTCTAATTTCAAAGAGAGATTCTAGAACATCCAATTAAAAAAAAAAGAACATATAGACTAGAAGACTGATTACGAAGTACTGAAAATTTAAAGTATGCATCAACAAAAAAAGAAACGAGAGAGTTTTCCTTGCTTAACCTCAGTCATGCTGGAGAAAGATTTTGATTGAAGCATTTTGTTATTCTTCGCCAAATAGAAGAAGTCTGAGTCTGGTTTTATGCCAGTGTAACTTGAAGTGTAGTAAAAATGTTACCAAGTTCATGTTCTCTTCATGCCCGATTACCATATATGGCTGAGGTTAGGATCTTGGGGCGACTGGTAAAAGTAATAAGACTGCTCAGATTAATAGTTGGTGTCTTGATTTGAGAAGACTACTGTTGAAAACCTTGCAAGATCTGAATTTCTCCCTTGATTTTAAAGACCCTAAATGGCTTCTTTAGGACCTTGGTTTTTTTTTTTTTAACCCCTGAAGGGTATTTTACATCTAGTTAACCAGTGAAATCATTAGTTTGAACACTAGAGGGCAGTCAGTACATTATTAATAAATTTGATTTCATTACCAAATTAATTCTTGAGGGGATTACTTATGAACAGTTTGGTAAATTGGGTTAATTTTAGTTGTCTGGTAATAAATCCTAAAGAACATGGCCATATGACAAACTAGAGTAATGTATAACAACTCCAAAGGTTTTGACGGGAAACTTGTTTTTTCTCTCTGACTGACCTCTTTACCTCTCTAACTTAAATCTAATCTAATCAAATTAATTGAATTTTTTATTAAACTAATTACATTTAACTTACATTAAATTTAAATGTAACTTAAATTTACTAGAGAAGACCAAAGGGAGAGTTGCTGTGGAAGTTATAGTTGGCCAGTAGTCAACTGAAACATAAATTAAAATGTGCTTTTGATCACAAGTATAAGAAAAAGTTTGTATTCTATGCTCATGAGATTTTTTTCTCTCCTACTTTAAGTCTTGGAATTTATAACTTGATTAACATTTATACATGTAATATGGGTTTTAGAGAAAAATGAAAATGACTCATATATTTACCAACCAGCCTCTTTCTCTGTCTCCTCCATTCTCTCTTCTAAATGTTATACTGATTTTTATTTTTTTTTTAAATATACTTTATTTTATTATCATTAATTTATAATTACATGTGCAATATTACGATTATTAAACTACCCCTTCATCAGGTCCCCCCCACCAAACCCATTACAGTCACTGTCCATCAGCGTAGTGAGATGCTGTAGAATCACTACTTGTCTTCTCTGAGTTGTACTGCCCTCCCCGTGCCCCCCCAACATTACATCTGCTAATCGTAATGCCCCTTTTTCCCTCTTATCCCTCCCTTCCTGCCCAATTTCCCCAGTCCCTTTCCCTTTGGTAACTATTAGTCTGTTCTTGGGTTCTGTGAGTCTGCTGCTGTTTTGTTCCTTCAGTATTTTTTCTTTGTTCCTATACTCCACATATAGGTGAAATCATTTGATACTTGTCTTTTTCGGCTTGGCTTATTTCACTGAGCATAATACCCTCTAGCTCCATCCATGTTGTTGCAAATGGTAGGATTTGTTTTCTTCTTATGGCTGAATAATATTCCATTGTGTATATGTACCACATCTTCTTTATCCATTCATCTACTGATGGACATAGGTTGCTTCCATTTCTTGGCTATTGTAAATAGTGCTGCAATAAACATAGGGGTGCATCTGTCCTTTTCAAATTGGGCTGCTGCATTCTTAAATTAAATTCCTGAGATTGGAATTCCTGGGTCAAATGGTATTTCTATTTTGAGTTTTTTTGAGGCCTCCATACTGCTTTCCGCAATGGTTGAACTAATTTGCATTCCCACCAGCAGTGTAGGGTTCCCTTTTCTCCACATCCTCGCCAACATTTGTTGTTGTTTGTGTTTTGGATGTTATCCTCACTGGTGTGAGGTGATATCTCATTGTGGTTTTCTTAATCTGCTTCTCTGATGATTAGCGTGTGGAGCATCTTTTCATGTGCCTGTTGGCCATCTGAATTTCTTCTTTGGAGAAGTGTCTATTCATGTCCTCTGCCCATTTCTTAATTGGATTATTTGCTTTTTGTTTGTTGAGGTGCGTGAGTTCTTTATATATTTTGGATGTCAACCCTTTATCAGATACGTTTTTTATGAATATATTCTCCCACACTGTAGGATGTCTTTTTGTTCTACTGATGGTGTCCTTTGCAGTACAGAAGCTTTTCAGCTTGATATAGTCCCACTTGTTCATTTTTGCTTTTGTTTCCCTTGCCAGGGAGATATGTTCATGAAGAAGTTGCTCATGTTTATGTCCAAGAGATTTTTGCCTATGTTTTTTTCTAAGAGTTTTATGCTTTCATGACTTACATTCAGGTCTTTGATCCACCTTGAGTTTACCTTTGTGTATGGGGCTAGACAGTAGTCCAGTTTCATTCTCTTACATGTAGCTGTCCAGTTTTTCCAACACCAGCTGCTGAAGAGGCTGTCATCTCCCCATTATATATCCAAGGCACTTTTATCAAATATTCATTGACTGTATATGTTTGGGTTAATGTTTGGATTTTCTATTCTGTCCCACTGGTCTGTGTGTCTGTTTTTGTGCCGATACCAAATTGTCTTGATTACTGTGGCTTTGTAGTAGAGCTTGAAAGTCAGGGAGTGTAATTCCCCCTGTTTTATTCCTCCTTCTCAGGATCGATTTGGCTATTCAGTGTCTTTTGTGGTTCCATATGAATTTTAGAATCATTTGTTCCAGTTCATTGAAGAAAGCTGTTGGTAGTTTGATAGGGATTGCATTGAATCTGTAGATTGCTTTAGGTAGTATAGCCATTTTGACAATATTTATTCTTCCTAGCCAAGAGCATGGGATGAATTTCCATTTGTTAGTGTCCTCTTTAATTTCTCTTAGGAGTGTCTTGTAGTTTCCAGAGTACAGGTCTTTCACTTCCTTCGTTAGGTTTATTCCTAGGTATTTTATTCTTTTTGATGCAATTGTGAATGGAATTGTTTTCTGATTTCTCTTTCTGTTAGTTCATCATTAGTGTATAGGAAAGCAACAGATTTCTGTGTGTTAATTTTGTATCCTGCAACTTTGCTGAATTCAGATATTAGTTCTAGTAGTTTTGGAATGGAATCTTTAGGGTTTTTTATGTACAGTATCATGTCATCTGCAAATAGTGACAATTTGACTTCTTCTTTACCAATCTGGATGCCTTGTATGTCTTTGTTTTGTCTGATTGCTGTGGCTAGGACCTCCAGTACTATGTTGAATAACAGTGGAGAGAGTGGGCATCCCTGTCTTGTTCCCGATCTTAGATGAAAAGCTTTCAGCGTCTCGCCGTTAAGTATGATGTTAGCTGTGGGTTTGTCATATATAGCCTTTATGATGTTGAGGTACTTGCCGTCTATACCCATTTTGTTGAGAGTTTTAATCATGAATGGATGCTGAATTTTGTCAAATGCTTTTCAGCATCTATGGAGATGATCATGTGGTTTTTGTTCTTCTTTTTGTTGATGTGGTGGATGATGTTGATGGATTTTCGAATGTTGTACCATCCTTGCATCCCTGGGATGAATCCCACTTGATCATGGTGTATGATCCTCTTGATGTATTTTTGAATTCGGTTTGCTAATATTTTGTTGAGTATTTTTGCATCTACGTTCATCAGGGATATTGGTCTCTAATTTTCTTTTTTGGTGAGGTCTTTGCCTGGTTTTGGTATTAGAGTGATGCTGGCTTCATAGAATGAGTTTGGAAGTATTCCCTCCTCTTCTATTTTTGGAAAACTTTAAGGAGAATGGGTGTTATTTCTTCTCTATATGTCTGGTAGAATTCAGAGGTGAATCCATTAGGCCCAGGGGTTTTGTTCTTGGGTAGTTTTTTGATTACCAATTCGATTTCGTCACTGGTGATTGGTCTGTTTAGTTTTTCTGTTTCTTGCTTGGTCAGTCTTGAAAGGTTGTATTTTTCTAAGAAGTTGTCCATTTCTTCTATGTTTTCCAGCTTCTTAGCATATAGATTCTCATAATATTCTCTTATGATTCTTTGTATTTCTGTGGGGTCCGTCGTGATTTTCCTTTCTCATTTCTGATTGTGTTTATGTGTGTAGATTCTCTTTTTCTCTTAATGAGTCTGGCTAGGGGTTTATCTATTTTGTTTATTTTTCAAAGAACCAGCTCTTGGTTTCATTGATTTTTTTCTATTGTTTTATTCTTCTCAATTTTATTTATTTCTTCTTTGATCTTTATTATGTCCCTCCTTCTGGTGACTTTGGGCCTCATTTGTTCTTCTTTTTCCAATTTCAGTAATTGTGTCTTTAGACTATTCATTTGGGCATGTTCTTCTTTCCTTTAATAGGCCTGGATTGCAATATGCTTTCCTATTAGAACTGCCTTTGCTGCGTCCCACCGAAGTTGTGGCTTTGTGTTGTTGTTATCATTAGTCTCCATATATTCTTTGATTTCTGTTTTGATTTGGTCGTTAACCCATTGATTAATTAGGAGAGTGTTGTTAAGTCTCCATGTATTTGTGTGCCTTTTTGATTTCTTTCTAAAATTTATTTCTAGTTTTATACCTTGGTGATCTGAGAAGTTGGTTGGTAGGATTTCAATATTTTTGAAATTACTCAGGTTCTTTTTGTGGCCTAGTATGTGGTCTATTCTGGAAAATGTTCCATGTGCACTTGAGAAGAATGTGTATCCTGTTGCTTTTGGGTGTAGAGTTCTGTAGATGTCTGTTAGGTCCATCTGTTCTAGTGTGTTGTTCAGTGCCTCTGTGTCTTTACTTTTTCTCTGTCTGGTTGATCTGTCCTTTGGGGTGAGTGGTGTGTTGAAGTCTCCTAAAATGAATGCATTGCTTCCTACTTCCTCCTTTAATTCTGTTAGTATTTGTTTTACATATGCCAGCACTCCTGTGTTGGTTGCATATATATTTAAAATGGTTATATCCTCTTGTTGGACTGACCCCTTTATCATTATGTAATGTCCTTCTTTATCTCTTGCTACTTTCTTCGTTTTGAAGTCTATTTTGTCTGATACAAGTATTGCAACACCTGCTTTTTTCTCCTTGTTGTTTGCATGAAATATCTTTTTCCATCCCTTCACTTTTAGTCTGTGTATATCTTTGGATTTGAGGTGAGTTTCTTGTAGGCAGCATACAGATGGGTCTTGCTTTTTTATCCATTCTGTTACTCTGTGTGTTTTGATTGGTGCATTCAGTCCATTTACATTTAGGGTGTTTATGGATAGGTATGTACTTATTGCCATTGCTGGCTTTAGATTCGTGGTTACCAAGGGTTGAAGGGTTGCTTCTTTACTATCTAACAATCTAACTTAACTTTCTTGTTAAGTTATTGTAAACACAGTCTGATGTTTCTTTCTTTCTCTCCCTTCTTATTCCTCCTCCTCCATTCTTTCTATAATAGGTGTTTTATTCTTTGTCTTTAGTTAGTATTTGGATGGTCTGCCTTCTTTGCTATGATTTTATTTTCTCTGGTGACATCTTTTTAGCCTTAGGTGTGCCTCCATCTAGAGCAGTCCATTTACGATATCCTGTAGTGGTGGTTTATGAGAGGCAAACTCTCTCAACTTTCGTTTGTCTGGAAATTGTTTAATCCGTCCATATTTAAATGATAATCGTGCTGGATACAATATTCTTGGTTCAAGGCCCTTCTGTTTCATAACGTTAAATATATCGTGCCATTCTCTTCTGGCCTGTAAGGTTTCTGTTGAGAAGTCTGATGATAGTCTGATGGGTTTTCCTTTGTAGGTGACCTTTTTTCTCTCTCTAGCTGCCTTTAATACCCTGTCTTTATCTTTGATCTTTGCCATCTTAATTATTATGTGTCTTGGTGTTGTCTTCCTTCTGTCCCTTGTGTTGGTAGATCTATGAGCTTCGGTGGACTGCGAGACTACTTCCTTCCCCAGCGAGGGAAAGTTTTCAGCAATTATTTCTTCAAAGACACTTTCTATCCCTTTTTCTCTCTCTTCTTCCTCTGGTACTCCTATAATGCGAATATTGTTCCGTTTGGATTGGTCACACAGTTCTCTTAATATTCTTTCCTTCCTAGAAATCCTTTTATCTCTCTTTGCCTCAGCTGCTCTGTACTCCTGTTCTCTGTTTTCTATTCCATTAACAGTCTCTTGCATCTCATCCATTCTGCTGTTAAGCCTGTCGATCGCTTGTCTGATTTCTGCATTGTCTTTCCTCAGTTCCCTCACTTCGTCCCTCAGCTCTTGCACATTTCTCTGTAGGTCCATCAGCATGGTTATGACTTTTATTCTGAATTCTTTTTCAGGAAGACTGTGCATTTCCATCCCTTCAGACTCCCTCTCTGGGGTTGTCTGGTTGATTTTGGTCTGAACCATATTCCTCTGTCTTTTCATGGCTATAGAATTGGTCACTGATAGTTGCCTCGTATGTCAGCTGGGCTCTTAAAGACCGCCTCCTGGGGTGCCGAGTCCTCTCGGGTGTAGCTGCACGCTGTGCGCTTTCCTGTGTATTCTCGTCTCTCTTTTAGGAATAGATGTATTTGCTGTGTTTTCGTAGATAAATATAGTGTTGGGAGGAGATTTCTGCCGCCCTGCTCACACCGCCATCTTCCCAGAAGTCTCTATAGCCATTTTGTTGAGAGTTTTTATCATGTATGGATTTTGAATTTTGTCAAATGTTTTTAAGCATCTATTGAGATGATCTCGTCGTTTTTATCCTTTTTGTTAATATGGGGTGTGATATTGATTGATTTACGAATATTGGACCATCCTTGCATCCCTGGAATAAATCCCATTTGGTGATGGTGGATGATCCTTTTGATGTATTTTTGAATTTGGTTTGCTAATATTTTGTTGAGGATTTTTGCGTCTGTGTTCATCAGGAATATTGGTCTATAATTCTTTTTTTTTGTTCTGTCTGTCTGGTTTTGGTATTAGAGTGATGCTGGCCTTATAGCCTCAGTTTGCAGTCTTCCCTCTTCTACATTTTGGAATACTTTAAGAAGGATGTGTATTAGCTCTTCTTTAAATGTTTGGTAGTATCCAGTTGTGAAACCATCTTGTCATGGACTTTTGTTTGTTGGGAGTTTTTTGATCACTAGTTCAGTTTTGTTACTGGTAGTTAATCTGTTGGGATTTTCGGTTTCTTCCTGGTTCATTCTTGGAAGGTTGTATTTTTCTAGGAATTTGTCCACTTTTTCTAGGGTGTCCAATTTGTTGGCATATAAATTTTCATATAATTTTCTAATAATTCTTTGTATTTCTGTGGAAACCATTGTGACTATTCTTTTTTTTGTTTCTGATTTTGTTCCTTTTTTTGTGTTCTCTCTTTTTCTTGGTAAGTCTGGCTAGGGATTTGTCTATTTTGTTATTTTCTCAAAGAACCAGCTGTCAGTTTCATTGACTTTTTTTTCCTGTTTACTTCTGTATTTTATTTATTTCTTCTCTGATCTTCATCATGTCTCATCCCCTACTAACTTTGGGCTTTATTTTTTGTTATCTAGTTTATTCAGTTATGATTTAAGACTGCTTATTTGGGATTGTTCTTGTTTCTTGAGTAGTCCTGTGTTGTTATGTATTTCCCTCTTAAACTGCTTTTGTGGGGTCTCATTCTGAAATGTTGTATTTTTGTTTTCATTTGTCTTCATGTATTGCTTGATTTCTTCATAGATTTGTTCATTGATCCATAGACTATTTGCAAGCATGTTGTTTAGCCACCATGTGTTTGGGTTTTTTGTTTTGTGTCATTTATTTCTAGTTTCATACCATTGTTATGTGAAAAGATGCTTTATACAATCTCAATGTTTTAAAATTTATTGAGGCTCTTTTTCTGTACCAGATTCCTTTTTCTGTTTTTTTTAACATTTAAAAATTTTTTTCTAATATTAATATACAATTACATGAGCAACATTATGGTTACTAGACTCCCCCTATTATCAAGTCCCCACCGCATACCCCCATTACAGTCACTGTCCATCAGCATAGAAGGGTGTTATAGAATCACTACTTGTGTTCTCTGTGTTATACTGCCTTCCCCATATCCCTCTACCCCATCCCCACCCCTGCTACATTATGTGTGCTAATAATAATAGCCCTTTTTCCGCCTTATCCCTCCCTTCCCACCCATCTTCCCCAGTCCCTTTCCCTTTGGTAACTGTTAGTCCATTCTTGGGTTCTGTGAATCTGTTGCTGTTTTCTTCCTTCAGTTTTTTTTTTAATATAATTTATTTTATTATCATTCATATACAATTACATGTGCAATATTACGGTTATTAAACTACCCCTTCATTAGGTCCCCCCCACCAACCCCATTACAGTCACTGTCATCAGCGTAGTGAGATGCTATAGAATCACTACTTGTCTTCTCTGAGTTGTACTGCCCTCCCCGTGCCCCCCCAACATTACTTCTGCTAATCGTAATGTCCCTTTTCCCCTCTTATCCCTCCCTTCCCGCCGATTTTCCCCAGTCCCTTTCCCTTTGGTAACTATTAGTCCATTCTTGGGTTCTGTGAGTCTGCTGCTGTTTTGTTCCTTCAGTTTTTTTTTTCCTTAGTTCTTATACTCCACATATGAGTGAAATCATTTGATACTTGTCTTTTTCAGCTTGACTTATTTCACTGAGCATAATACCCTCTAGCTCCATCCATGTTGTTGCAAGGGTAGGATTTGTTTTCTCCTTATGGCTGAATAATATTCCATTGTATATATGTACCACATCTTCTTTATCCATTCATCTACTGATGGACACTTAGGTTGCTTCCATTTCTTGGCTATTGTAAATAGTGCTGCGATAAACATTGGGGTGCATCTGTCTTTTTCAAACTGGGCTGCTGCCTTCTTAGGTTAAATTGCTAGGAGTGGAATTCCTGGGTCAAATGGTATTTCTATTTTGAGTTTTTTGAGGAACCTCCATACTGCTTTCCACAATGGTTGAACTAATTTGCAGTCCCACCAGCAGTGTAGGAGGGTTCCCTTTTCTCCACATCCTCGCCAACATTTGTTGTTGTTTGTGTTTTGGATGTTGGCCATCCTCACTGCTGTGAGGTGATATCTCATTGTGGATTTAATCTGCATTTCTCTGATGATTAGTGATGTGGAGCATCTTTTCATGTGCCTGTTGGCCATCTGAATTTCTTCTTTGGAGAAGTGTCTATTCATGTCCTCTGCCCATTTCTTAAATGGATTGTTTGCTTTCTGTTTGTTGAGGTGCGTGAGTTCTTTATATATTTTGGATGTCAACCCCTTATCGGATACGTTTTTTATGAATATATTCTCCCATACTGTAGGATGTCTTTTTGTTCTACTGATGGTGTCCTTTGCTGTACAGAAGCTTTTCAGCTTGATATAGTCCCACTTGTTCATTTTTGCTTTTGTTTCCCTTGCCCGGGGAGATATGTTCATGAAGAAGTTGCTCATGTTTATGTCCAAGAGATTTTTGCCTATATTTTTTTCTAAGAGTTTTATAGTTTCATGACTTACATTCAGGTCCTTGATCCACCTCGAGTTTACCTTTGTGTATGGGGTCAGACAGTAGTCCAATTTCATTCTCTTACATGTAGCTGTCCAGTTTTTCCAACACCAGCTGCTGAAGAGGCTGTCATCTCCCCATTGTATATCCAAGGCTCTTTTATCAAATATTAATTGACTGTATATGTTTGGGTTAATGTTTGGATTTTCTATTCTGTTCCACTGATCTGTGGGTCTGTTTTTGTGCCAATACCAAATTGTCTTGATTACTGTGGCTTTGTAGTAGAGCTTGAAGTTAGGGAGCGTAATTCCCCCTGTTTTATTCCTCCTTCTCAGGATTGCTTTGGCTATTCAGGGTCTTTTGTGGTGCCATATGAATTTTAGAATTATTTGTTCAAGTTCACTGAAGAAAGCTGTTGGTAGTTTGATAGGGATTGAGTTGAATCTGTAGATTGCTTTGGGTAGTGTAGCCATTTTGATAATATTTATTCTTCCTAGCCAAGAGCATGGGATGCATTTCCATTTGTTAGTGTCCTCTTTAATTTCTCTTAGGAATGCCTTGTAGTTTTCAGGGTACAGGTCTTTCACTTCCTTTGTTAAGTTTATTCCTAGGTATTTTATTCTTTTTGATGCAATTGTGAATGGAATTGTTTTTCTGATTTCTCTTTCTGTTAGTTCATCATTAGTGTATAGAAAAGCAACAGATATCTGTGTGTTAATTTTGTATCCTGCAACTTTGCTAAATTCAGATATTAGTTCTAGTATTTTTGGAGTGGAGTCTTTAGGGTTTTTTATGTACAGTATCTTGTCATCTGCAAATAGTGACAATTTGACTTCTTCTTTACCAATCTGGATGCCTTGTATGTCTTTGTTTAGTCTGATTGCTGTGGCTAGGACCTCCAGTACAATGTTGAATAACAGTGGAAAGAGTGGGCATCCCTGTCTTGTTCCCGATCTTAGATGAAAAGCTTTCAGCGTCTCGCCGTTAAGTATGATGTTAGCTGTGGGTTTGTCATATATAGCCTTTATGATGTTGAGGTACTTGCCGTCTATACCCATTTTGTTGAGAGTTTTAATTAGGAATGGATGCTGAATTTTGTCAAATGCTCTTTCAGCATCTATGGAGATGATCGTGTGGTTTTTGTTCTTCTTTTTGTTGATGTGGTGAATGATGTTGATGGATTTTCGAATGTTGTACCATCCTTGCATCCCTGGGATGAATCCCACTTGATCATGGTGTATGATCCTCTTGATGTATTTTTGAATTCGGTATGCTAATATTTTGTTGAGTATTTTTGCGTCTGTGTTCATCAGGGATATTGGTCTGTAATTTTCTTTTTTGGTGAGGTCTTTGCCAGGTTTTGGTATTAGAGTGACGCTGGCTACATAAAATGAGTTTGGAAGTATTCCCTCCTCTTCTATTTTTTGGAAAACTTTAAGGAGAATCAGTGTTATTTCTTCTCTATATGTCTGGTAGAATTCAGAGGTGAATCCTTCAGGTCCGGGGGTTTAGTTCTTGGGTAGTTTTTTGATTACCAGTTCGATTTCATTGCTGGTGATTGGTCTGTTTAGTTTTTCTGTTTCTTGCTTGGTCAGTCTTGGAAGGTTGTATTTTTCTAAGAAGTTTTCCATTTCTTCTATATTTTCCAGCTTGTTAGTATATAGATTCTCATAATATTCTCTTATGATTCTTTGTAGTTCTGTGGGGTCTGTTGTGATTTTTTCTTTCTTATGTCTGATTTTGTTTATGTGTGTAGATTCTCTTTTTCTCTTAATAAGTCTGGCTAGGGGTTTATTTATCTATTTTGTTTATTTTTTCAAAGAACCAGCTCTTGGTTTTATTGATTTTTTCTATTGTTTTATTCTTTTCAATTTTATTTATTTCTTCTCTGATCTTTGTAATTTCCCTCTGGTGACTTTGGGCCTCATTTTTTCTTCTTTTTCCAATTTCAGTAATTGTGACTATTCATTTTGGATTGTTCTTCCTTCTTTAAATAGGCCTGGCTTGCAATATACTTTCCTCTTAGAACTGCCTTTGCTGCGTCCCACCGAAGTTGTGGCTTTGTGTTGTTATTAGTCTCCATACATTCTTTGATTTCTGTTTTGATTTGGTCGTTACCTATTGATTAATTAGGAGAATGTTGTTCAGTCCCCATGTATTTGTGAGCCTTTTTGATTTCTTTGTAAAATTTATTTCTAGGTATATGCCTTTGTGATCTGAGAAATTGGTTGGTAGGATTTAAATATTTTTGAGTTTATTAATGTTCTTTTTGTGTCCTAGTATGTGGTCTATTCTGGAAAATGTTCCATGTGCACTTGAGAAGAATGTGTATCCTGCTGCTTTTGGGTGCAGAGTTCTGTAGGTGTCTGTTAGGTCCATCTGTTCTAGTGTGTTGTTCAGTACCTCTGTGTCTTTACTTATTCTCTGTCTGGTTGATCTGTCCTTTGGAGTGAGTCGTGTGTTGACGTCTCCTAAAATGTATGCATTGCTGTCTATTTCCTCCTTTAATTCTGTTAGTATTTGTTTCACATATGCTGGCGTGCCTGTGTTGGGTGCATATATATTTATAATGGTTATTTTTTCTTGTTGGACTGACCCCTTTATCATTATGTAATGTCCTTCTTTATCTCTTGCTACTTTCTTCGTTTTGAAGTCTATTTTGTCTGATAAAAGTACTGCAACTCCTGCTTTTTTCTCCTTGTTATTTGCATGAACTATCTTTTTCCATCCCTTCACTTTTAATCTGTGTATATCTTTGGGTTTGAGGGGAGTCTCTTGTAAGCAGCATATAGATGGGTCTTGCTTTTTTATCCATTCTGTTACTCTGTGTCTTTTGATTGGTGCATTCAGTCCATTTACATTTAGGGTGACTATCGATAGATATGTACTTATTGCCATTGCTGGGTTTAGATTCGTGGTTACCAAAGGTTCAAGGGTTGCTTCTTTACTATCTAACAATCTAACTTACCTTTCTTGTGAGGTTATTGTAAACACCATCTGATGTTTCTTTATTTCTCTCCCTTCTTATTCTTCCTCCTCCATTCTTTATATACTAGGTGTTTTATTCTTTGCCTTTAGTTAGTATTTGGATGTTCTGCTTTCTTTGCTATGATTTTATTTTCCCTGGTGACATCTTTTTAGCCTTAGGGGTTCTTCCTTCTAGAGCAGTCCGTTTAAGATATCCTGTAGTGTTGGCTTATGAGCTGCAAACTCTCTCAACTTTCGTTTGTCTGGAAATTGTTTAATCCGTCTGTCATATTTAATTGATAATCGTGCTGGATACAGTATTCTTGTTTCGAGGCCCTTCTGTTTCATTACGTTAAATATGTCATGCCATTCTCTTCTGGCCTGTAAGGTTTCTGTTGAGAAGTCTGATGATAGTCTGATGGGTTTTCCTTCGTAAGTGATCTTTTTTCTCTCTCTAGCTGCCTTAATACTCTGTCTTTATCTTTGATCTTTGCCATTTTAATTATTATGTGTCTTGGTGTTGTCTTCCTTGGGTCCCTTGTGTGGGCTTCGGTGGACTGCGAGATTATTTACTTCCCCAGCGTGGGAAAGTTTTCAATTATTTCTTCAAAGACACTTTCTATCCCTTTTTGTCTCTCTTCTTCCGCTGGTACTCCTGTAATGCAAATATTATTCCGTTTGGATTGGTCACACAGTTCTCTTAATATTCTTTCATTCCTAGAGATCCTTTTATCTCTCTCTGCCTCAGGTTCTCTGTATTCCTGTTCTCTGATTTCTATTCCGTTAACAGTCTCTTGCATCTCATTCAGTCTGTTGTTAAGCCTGTCGATCGCTTGCCTGATTTCTGCATTGTCTTTCCTCACTTCCCTCACTTCCTCCCTCAGCTCTTGCACATTTCTCTGTAGATCCATCAGCATGGTTATGACTTTATTCTGAATTGTTTTTCAGGAAGACTGTGCATTTCCATCCCTTCAGGCTCCCTCTCTGGCGTTGTCTGGTTGATCTTAGTCTGGACCGTATTCCTCTATCTTTTTATGGCTATAGAAGTGGTTCCTGGTATTTGGGTATGTCAGCTGTGTTCTTTAAGACTTTAAAAAGAAAAAAGAAAGATAAAAAAAGGAAAAAATAAAAGAAAAAAGAAAGAGACAAAAAAACAAAAAACGAAGCAAAACAAAACAACAAAAAAAGAAAAAAATACCGCCCACTGGGAGTAGATTCTGTGGGGATGCTGTAGGTGGCGCTGTTGCTCCACTATCCCGCAGCCGTGGGTGTGCCACTCCACAGGGCCCTTTATAGCTCTGGCCCAGGTGGGAACGAATGGGAGGCTGTCGATTTCTGTGAGAAGTCTAAGTGCGGCCACCCTTCCCAGTTGCCAGGTAGGGGGTTCGAAACTCCCCAGGACTCCCAGCCTCCTCGGCCGAGTGTGTCGGGGCGATCCGGCTCTTCCGCTGGGCTCCTGTCTCTTTAAGAGCGCTGAAAAAAGCGCGCACTTTTTTTTTTCCCTCCCCGGAGCCGGCTGCAAGCACCCTGGCACGTTCCCAGCTGAGATTCTGCACCCTCTGTCTCTGCAATCTCCGCTACACTGTGCGATGTGTCAGCGCTTCCCGCGCAGGTCACTGGGGCGGTTTATTTCGCGGGGTGTACTTCCATTCCCTCCCGGCTCTGAATCCTCTCCTCCCGCCGGTGCACTGGGGTGGGTGAGTGCTCGGTTACTGCTGGGTCGCGGCTCCGTATCTTACTCGCCTCACTGGGTGCCGTGTCCTCTCAGGTAGAGCTGCACGCTGTGCGCTTTCCTGTGTATTCTGGTCTCTCTTTTATGAATAGTTGTATTTGCTGTATTTTCATAGATATATATAGTTTTGGGAGGAGATTACTGCCGCCCTGCTCATGCCGCCATCTTCCCGGAAGTCCTCCTGTTGCTTTTTTTTCTTCTCTATTTTATTTATTTCTGCTCTGATCTTCATTATGTCCCTCCTACTGACTTTGAATTTATTTATTCTTCTTTTTCTAGTTTCTTTAATTGTGATTTTAGACTGTTTATTTGGGAGTGTTCTTGTTTCTTGAGGTAAGCCTGTATTGCTATGTGCTTTGTCTTAGAACTGCCTTTGCCATATCCCACAGATTTTGGGCTGTCATGTTTTTGTTTTCATTTGTGTCTATGTATTGATTGATTTCTGTTTTGGTTTGTTCCATTGATTCACTGATTAAAAGCATGTTCTTTAAGTCCATGTGTGTATGTCTTTTTGTTTTCTTTGTGTAATTCATTTCTAGTGTCATACCATTGTGGTCTGAGAAGCTGCTTGCTACAATTTCAATCTTTTTGAATTAATTGAGACTCTTGTGGGCTAGTATGTGATGTATTCTGGAGAATATTCCAGGTACACTTGAGAAGAATGTGTATCCTAGTGCTTTTGGGTGGAGTGTTCTATAGATATCTGTTAAGTCCATGTGATCTAATGCATTGTTCAGTGCCTCTGTCTCCTTATTTTCTGTTTGGTTGATCCGTCTAGTGATGTTAGTGGTGTGCTGAAGTCTCCTAATATGAATTGTGTTGCAATGTATTTCTTCTAATTCTGTTAGTATTTGTTTTATATATTTAGGTGCTCATATGTTGGGTGCATAGATATTTATAATGGTTATATTCTCTTGTTGGACTGCCCTCTTTATCATTTTGTAATGTCTTCCTTTGTCTCTTGTTACTTTGTTTTGAAATCTGTTTTGTCTGATACAAGTACTCCTACTCCTGCTTTTTTCTCCTAGTTATTTGTATGGAATATCTTTTTCCATTCCTTCACTTTTAGTCTGTATGTCTTTGGGTCTGAATTGAGTCCCTTGTAGGCATCATATAGACGGGTCTTGTTTCCTTATCCTTTCTGCCACTCTGAGTCTTTTGATTGGTGCATTCAGTCCATTTACATTTAAGGTGATTATTGATAGATATGTATTTCTTGCCATGTTGTTTTCTGCTTTCTGCTGTTTTTTATCTCCTCTCCATTCCTTTCTTCCTGTTTTATATTCTTCCCTTGTTATTGATGATTTTCTTTAGTGTTGTAATTGGATTTCTCTTTTTAAAATTTATTTATTTTTGCATGTGTTTATTGTATGCTTTAGTTTTGTGGTTACCAAAGGTTCAAGGATAGCTTCTTTACTACTATATAATAGTCTATCTTAAATTGCTGATTACTCTATTTCAAACACAATATAAAGGTACTTTTTTTCTTCCTCCTCCATGTTTTTCATATTAGATGTCATAATCTGCACTTGTGTATCCCTTTATTGATTTTGTGTATTGTTTATTTTGCTTCTTTTGTTTTGTTTTAGTTTCACACTTGCTTGGTAATTCATTGGTCTACTTCCTTTACTGTGGGTTTTTTTCACTGGTGAAAGCTTCTTAGCCTTAGGGTCATTTCCATCTGCAGCAAACCCTTTAACATAAGGCTAAGCTTAATGGTGGTATTTCCTTCAACTTTTGCTTATCTGGAAATTGTTTAATCCTACTTCAAATTTCGGGGATAATCTGGCAGCTGGGTAGAGGATTCTTGGTTGGAGTTCCTTCTGTTTCAGTCCATTATCATGTCACTCCCTTCTGGCCTGAAGAGTTTCTACTGAGAAGTCTGCTGATAGCCTAGTGAAATTTCTATTATAAGTAATCTTTTTTCTCTGTCTGGCTGCTTTCAACACTGTCCTTATCCTTGATGTTTGCCATTTTAATTATTATAAGTCTTGGTGTTGTCTTGCTGGGGTTCCTTTTGTTTGGGGAATCTCTGAGCTTCCACGGCCTGAGTGTCTATTTCCTTCCCTAGATTGGGGAAGTTTTCAACAATTATTTCCTTGAGGAGACTTTCTACCCTTTGTCTTTCTCTTCTCCTTCTGGTACCCCTGTTATGCTAATATTGTTTTGTTTGGATTCACGTAGCTTTCTTATCATTCTTGGATTCCTAGAGCTCTGTTTTTCTTTCTGTTCCTCAGCTTCTTTGTTTTCCTATTCTCTAATGTCTGTTTCGTTTACTGTCCCTACATGATCTAATCTACTTTTAAATCCCTCCACTGTTTGTGTCATTTCAGATACTATATTCTTCAGCTCTGAGTGGCTCTTTTTCAAGTTTTCTATCTCTTTGTTGACACCCTCCCTGGGATCTTGAATACTTTTCTGTAAATCTGTGAGCATGTTTATGATACTTACTTGGAAATCTTTATCAAGAAGATTGGTGATCTCTGTTTCATTTAGCCCTTGTTCTGGGGTTCTGTTTTGTAGTTTTGATTGGATTAGTCTCCTCTACCTGCTCATTTTGTCAAGGAGTCTACATTTTTTCCGTTGTATTAGATGTCTCTGCTATGCTTTCTGTTCTGAAGAGTAATGACTTTCTGAAGAATGTGTGCTATGGTGCCCAGAAGCTCAAGATTCTTTACTCTCTAGTGCCTGGTTCTATTTTGTGGGGCCCCGATTGTTGGTGTGCTGTGTGGGTGGGGTTCCTTTCTGGCTTCTGTAGTGGTCTGAGTGGGCAGTTTGCTTGAGCTGCTACCTGTGTGATCAGCTAAGGAATCTCTGTTGAGCTTGCTGTGTGTGGGGCCGCCCTCTGCCTGGCCTGCAGCAATGGTGGGGCCGCAGGGATATTGGGGTGGGCGGACCAGTGTGCCCCAGCCAGATGCACAACTCTGGGTTTGGACACCTGCAGGGAGGAAGGAGCTCCTGGGGCTGGCTCCTGCAGGCATCTCTCCGGTTGGGCTGAAATGGAGCCAAGGAAGCTGGGATTAAACCCCTTTGGTTAATTAAGCTCGTGAATCTTAAAAAGTTTCACAGTCCACGAGCTGACAAATGGCTTTCTATCTTTTAAACCAATCTGAATCTTGAGAGTAGGTCAGTTCAGTGAACCTTTTGCATACCTTCCAGGCAGCAAAGTCTGATGCTGCCATCGGGCCAAGTGGGTTGTCTGTTGGTAGCATGTGCAGGGAGGAGCCTCGGGGTTGCATTGCCAGCAAGGGGGATGGAACATTTGGAGCTCCTGAGAGTTCCTGATCTATTGGGCCTAGGAAGTACTGGGGAGGTATCCACCTGCTCTTTCTCCTCAGGAGAGAGTTCTGTCCAACCCTTGTACCCTCTGGTGCCCCCCCACCTCACTGCTGGCAAGTCTTTCAAACTGCTGCCTCTGCTTTGGTCTCAGGACTGGCATATCTTGCCTGCCCTCCATACTGGCTGGAGGCTCAGTCTCCCAAAGTGTTCTACCTGCCTCTGGTGTCCAGTGCTGATAATCACCAGAACCCAGTGTAATGTGGCTCGTGGTCCCAGAGCAGATCTCCAGGGCCAGGTGTGCCGCACTTCTGGATCCCTATCCCCTTCCCGCTTCATTCCTCTTTCTCCCGCCTATAAGCTGGTGTTGGGGGAGGGCTTGGGCTCCACCTGATCTCGGCTCTGCCACCTCGCCCTTCCCTGTGTGGTCCTCTCCTCCTTCCCCAGGTGCAGGGTCTGCTCGGCAGTCTTCTGGTTGTCCTCAGGTCTAGTTGCATTTGCTGTATTTTCCTCTTTCATATGTTTTTGGGAGAAGGTTTCTGTCTTGCCTTTCTATTCCACCATCTTTAATCCCTCCCAGGGTTTGTTTTAAACCCCTTTGGTTAATTAAGCTCGTGAATCTTAAAAAGTTTCACAATCCACGAGCTGACAGATGGCTTTCTATCTTTTAAACCAATCTGAATCTTGAGAGTAGGTCAGTTCAGTGAACCTTTTGCATTCCATTTCAGGAGGCAATTTGCAGAGGGGCTCACAAAGTTAGGCTTATATTGTACAAGCAATCGGGTAGTTAATAAGAGGCATTTTTACAGAGACAAAAGAAAAACAAAGGCTAATGGTTGGAGCAAGTCAGAAGCCCAGTACTGAGTACCCCAGTGAGATGATTTGTAGATTGTCAGGCTCCAAGCATCTTCAGACAGTGAGTGCCTGTAGTGGCAATCTGAAGGATTATTGTGGGTTGCAGGTTGAATGTCTTTGAGCTTTCTGAGTGGCCCACATAGCAAAAGGCATAAAGATTGTCCAAATGTGGGCTGTTTTGGTGATTCCTCAGAAGTCTGTATTAAGTCACCTAGTTTTAGTTTGCAGGGCTTCAGGGAAGAGAGTAACTTTAGTTCTGAATGATTCTAAGTCAAAAGGATGGGAGAAAATTGGAAACATTATTTTGGAGAGTCACAGATATTGAAGAAACCGGAAGAATTCAGGATCCAGTCTAGTTTACAGGCAAACAAATCCTCAAAGACATTAGAGCTAGAATTTAATATCCCAAAAGATAGGTTAAAGAAACAATTTTTCTAAAAACACACTTATTTTTATCAAAGATAACCATGTGTTTACAAATTAAGTCCAACAAACTTGGCTCAATTATTTACATAAGTGCAGCAAGAAAAGTGATTGAACATATAGATGCTTTTAAATCAGTATTGTGGGAAGTTTCATAAGGAACTTCAGATTGAACCTTTTAAAAGGCCTCTTGAGGCCAGGAAAGCCAAACGAAGGACTTCGCCTTCAGCATTTGCGTGCAGTACCTCTATAGTTTGGGTTACTTCCCTTCCTCTCAAGGTCTCCAAAATATCCTGAGGTTCCTGTGCCTGACAGGACATGACCTTCCTTAGTCACCTGGTGAGGCTGCTGGGACTCCTGTAAGAAAGGTACCAGGCCAAATATTTCCAAGGGCTTTGTTGGCTCCATAAAGTCAACCATAGATCCTTAAATCTGTCATGTCTGAGTCTGTATCTCTCTCAAATATGACATTCCAGTCAAAGCCTTGGTAATACAACTAATGTTTCTAGTTGTGTCCTGTTGCAAGGAGGACAGATTTTTACTGAACTTATGCTAACACATATGCCATAAAAATATTCACGGAGGGTTTCCAGATTTTGGAGAGATTGGGTAGAGAAAGATAAATGTTTCAATTCTGCTTATAAAGGTATAATTTACTAAATTGCTATAAGGTATAGACGGCATAAGAGGAAAACATTTCCTGAAATGTTTTTTTTTTTTTCCTTAAATCTGTAAAGCAAACATTAGAGGACAGCAGTATTTTAAATGAGAGAAATTATAATCATGCTCAGTTTATTCGGTCCCATGTTACTAATTCTTGTTTGACCAGAATCCAGTTTTTCCACCAGTTTGGCAAATTCTTGCCTGGTTCAGTCTTATAATCTTAAGGTTATCTGAAATCTGTATTTGTCAGACATCCTTTGCTTAAATTTCCTTGACGATGAGGCTCTTTTGCAGGGACTTTTGCCGGAGCACAAACCTCCTACATAACAACTTTTCTTCTCATATTCAGGTTGTGTCCTAGGTTTTCCTTTGTTGGAGAGGAAAGAAATTTCCTCTACCCCTTGAGGTTCTTCTAGCTGGTCTAAGAATCAAATTGAGATCAACAGAGATTAAGAGGAGAAAAAAAATCAAAGTTAAATTACATACGTACAGGGAAGCCATAGATGTGGGTTGCAAAGACAGGGAGAATGAGGTATATGTCATCCTGAACCAAGGAGAAGGGGGAAGGGGCCTGAGACTTCAAAGGAAAAGGGAAGTAATTCACAGGAATATGAGAAGAGTAAATGTTTAGCAAACAAAATACTTGATGGGCCACACAGAAGCAATGAGGCACAGAGAAATTTTTAACAGATTTTGTCACATTCCTTCCTATCATCCCTAGTTTACATTTATAATATAGCTATCTATGGTGATAGCTCTCACCCTGGAGTAGTTTCTCCGTCTAAATTATTTTTATGGGGTGGGGGTAGGTCAAAGTATCTGAGTCTTTTAGGCCTTGTTGGTTTTTCAGCTCAGAGTAATCTGCATGGTCACAGTGGCACATCTTGGGGAGGCCTGCCCTTGGTCTCTACACCTTCAATAAATAAACAGCCTCTCACTTTTAAGACAAAATTACTTTCTTTCCTCTTTAACAAAATGTATTTCCATTCTTCAGACCTTCTTTTACCAAAAGCATGTATCTTTTTCTTACATGCAGAAATGTTTCCCTTTTTATTTCTAGTGGCTTTAATTATACTTAATAGAACTCTTCTAGAAACTTTAATTTCTGGTGAAAACTAAGTTGTAAGCAATTGTGAACTGTTACACCAGCATTCTTTTGATGGGCAAATTTATGAATACTTTTCATAATTTCTAGAAACATGTGCCACATTGTAGTATAATCTTACAGTAAGCACAAAACATATTTACTAACCGACCCAAATTTGTATTTAGTTTCTCAGTAATAAGGAAGCCAAAAATAAAGAAGCATTAATTACTAAATAGAGATTTATCTTATTTGGAAGTGATCAAGATTTTCAATGAACAACTAATTAATCACTTAGCAAAACTAACAGTTCAAGTCATCAAAAAGATTTTTCAAGTTATTTTTAGCTACACATCATAATAGGTGATTGTTGCTAAAAAGTTCACTGTATCAACACATCTCTTTGGGCAAGGGAAACAAAATAAAAAACAAATGGGACTACATCATGCTAAAAAGCTTCTGTATGGCAAAGAACACCATCAGCAGAACAAAAAGGCATCCTACAGTATGGGACAATATATTTGTAAATGACATATCTGACAACGGTTAATATCCAAAATATATAAAGAACTCACACGCCTCAACACCCAAAAATCAAATAACCCTATTAAAAAATGGGCATAGGATATGAACAGACAGTTCTCCAAAGAAGAAATTCAGATGGCCAACAGGCACATGAAAAGATGCTCCACATCACTAATTATCAGGGAAATGCAAATTAAAACCACAGTGAGATAACACCTCACACCAGTTAGGAGGGCCAACTTAGAAAAGACTAGGAACAACAAATGCTTGGGAGGATGCGGAGAAAGGGGAACCCTCCTACAGTGCTGGTGGGAATGTAAAATAGTTCAACCATTGTAGAAAGTAGTATGGAGGTTCCTTGAAAAGCTAAAAATAGAAATACCATTTGACCCAGGAATTCCACTTCTAGGAATTTACCCTAAGAATGCAGGAGCCCGGTTTCAAAAAGACATAGGCACCCCTATGTTTATTGCAGCACTATTTACAATAGCCAAGAAATGGAAGCAACCTAAGTGTCCATCAATAGATGAATGGATAAAGAAGATGTGGTACCATATACGCAATGGAATATTACTCAGCCATAAGAAGAAAACAAATCCTACCATTTTCAACAACATGGATGGAGCTAGAGGGAATTATGCTCAGTGAAATAAGCCAGGCGGAGAAAGACAAGTACCAAATGATTTCACTCATATGTGGAGTATAAGAACAAAGAAAAAACTGAAGGAACAAAACAGCAGCAGACTCACAGAACCCAAGAATGGACTGACAGTTGCCAAAGGGAAAGGGACTGGGGAGGGTGGGTGGGAAGGGAGTGAGAAGGGGAATAAGGGGCATTACGATTAGCACACATAACGTGGGGGTGGGGGGGCGGGCACGGGGAAAGCAGTATTGCACAGAGAAGACAAGTAGTGACTCTATAGCATCTTACTACGCTGATGGACAGTGACTGTAATGGGGTATGTGGTGGGGACTTGATAATGGGGGGAATCTAGTAACCACAGTATTGCTCATGTGATAGTATATTAATTATACCAAAATAATAAATAAATCCACATTATTCTAAACAAACAAAAAAAAGTTCACTGTATCCAGTTTACTTGTTCTTAGCTACCATGTCTAAGTTACTCACAAAAACTTCATTAGACATCAAAGTCAGCTGTAATCCCAAGCCTTTTTTTTTAAATAACATTTTGTAACAGATAACATCAATTTACTTGGTTTTAAATAAAGCCAAAAAGAATAAATATTTTAATTCTAATGCTTATAATCTCTAAGATACGTCTTTTAATTAAACCAAACTTAAATCAACTTTATTACCAAATATTTTCCCAGATCATGTGAACTTGAAAAATATTTGGGTTAGTTTTTATAAGAATTGCTGAGAGTTTTGGAATGCCCAGTTCTTACAAGTGCTTGTCTGTCATATTCCAATTTGGCCAAAAACTTTTTCCATAAAGTTATTAAATCCTTTTAAACATCTTATCAGGTTTCAGCTGGAACAGACAGTAAATATTTCTGGCAGTATTAGCCCCATGAAACAAAGAAGTGTCCTCAAACGGGATTTGAAATATATTTACAAGATCTGGAGTCACTCCCAAAGATAACCAAAGAAAGAACCAACAACCTGCAGTCCCAGGGAGGCAGAAAGCCAATGAGACAAGCAAGAAAGCAAATGCTATTCCAGAAAAGCAATCAAAAGCCAATGGATTTGTTAAAGAAGTGGCATCATGAAATTCCATTTCCTTCTATCAGTCCTCAGACATTGGCCCTCAGCCGATCATTTGCGGGAGGGCCCAGGAGAAATTCTGCTCATCCATTTCCTGTGTGTGTGTGTGATAGACACTGTTCTGTTCTGACAAATTTGGGGGTAGGGCGATAGCCCAAGTGCTTCCATATGGAGGTGGAGGAGCAGCAGAGGTATTCAGCTGAATTAATAGCTGGCACAGTTTGACAAAGAATGCATATATTTGTATTCACAGCATATTGCACTGCCCACCAGGTGCATGCTGGTACATGCATCCTCTGATTGGCAGAGGCTGGAGAGAATGTTCTCATAAGGTCACAAAACCAGTGTCTGAAGACACACAAGAAGACAAAAGGAAAACTTACATGCACATTAACAGCTTTAGCTAAGCCTTGGGTTTTCTTGGAAGTGAAACTAAGCCTGGAGTTGCCACAGGGTTGGGGACTGTGGTGTTAACAACATGCCTCATTGCACAGAAATTTTCTTGAGGTTGGTGGGTGACCTAGTATCAATCTAACCTGTTCCGTGACCAACTTATCCTATTATCGGAGTCATCTTGAGGTGGCGAGTGCTCTAATAGTCTTTAACTGCTTGACCTGTACCTGCCAGTTTTGTGGCTCTGACTTCCAAGATGTTCTGTAGCAACAGCCTTTATCTCATATGCATATTTACAAATGATACAGAAGACACAAACAAACTCAAAAACTACAAGGAGGCAAAGACATTCCTTCTAAAGTAGGATCTTACATATCTTTGCACAGGACTGAACATAAGGTATTTCATCACATTTTTCTCTCTTTACAAAATAATTCCAGCTGGAAAAGAGTACCAAAATTCAAGGATACATTACTGGCCACTGTTCCCCACACCTCAGGAAATATTCAGATCAGGCTGTATTAACAGTGAAACAAAAGTGCAGTAACACCCAAAACAACAATTAGGGCACCGGAGGAAACAAAATCAATTGGCCCCAAAACAAAGGACAAGGGTGGTTATATGATTCCTTCTCACAGAATGTGGGAGTCAGTTTTTCCCTTTAGGTCTATTATTGTTTGCTTTATATATTTAGGTGTTCCTATGTTGTTGGGTGCATAGTATTTACAGTTGTTATATCCTCTTATTGGTGCCCTTCGTCTCTTGTTAATTTATTTGTTTGAAGTCTATTTTGTCTGATACAAGTACTGCTACTCCTGCCCCCCTTTTTTTTTCTTGCCTCTACTTGGAATATCCTTTCCTATCCTTTCACTTTCTGTCTATATGTGTCTTTAGGTCTGAGTCTCCTGTAGGCCACACATAGATGGTCTTGCTTTTTTATCCAATCAGCCACCTGTGTCTTTTGATTGGAGCATTTAGTCTCCCTTACATTGAAAGTAATTATTGAAAGGCATGGACCTGCTGCCAGTTTGTTAACTACTTTCTGTTTGTTTTTGTAGTTCTCCATTCCTTTCTTCTCTTGTTCTCTTCCCTTGTGATTTGATGGTTTTCTTTAGTGTTATGGTTGGATTCCTTTCTCTTTCCTTTGTGTATCTGATACAGGCTTTAGGTTTGTGGTTACCATAAGGTTCATATATAGCCTCCTAAGTATATGACAGTCTGTATTAGGTTGTTGATCACTTAAGTTTCAACAGATGCTAACAGCACTAATTATTATTCCCCTCTCCACATTTTATGTATAGGATGTCATAATTTACATCTTTTTTTTTGTAGATCCTTTGACTAATGTATAATTGATTTTACTACTTTTGTCTTTTGAGCTCCATACTTGTTTTATAAGTAGTTGGTCTGTCACTTTTACTGTAGGTTTGTTTTCCCTCATGAAAAATTGTTTTTAATCTTCCATTTAAAGCAGTCCCTGAATGTATCTTATAAGGCTAGTTCCATGGTGAAGGATTCTTTTAACATTTGTTTATCTGGAAGACTTTTGTCTGTCCTTCAATTCTGAATGATAACCTTGTAGGTAGATAATTTTTGGTTGTAGATTTTTCCCTTTCAACACTTTGAATATTTCATGCCACTCCCTGTTGGCCTGTAAAATTTCTGCTGAAAAATCTGCTGATAGCCATATGAGATTTCCTTTGTAGGTGACTCTCTGCCTTTCTCTTTCTGCTTTAAGATACTCTATCTTTATTTTATTTTATTTTTTTAAATAATTTATTTAATTATTATTAATTTACAATTACATGTGCAATATTACGATTATTAAACTACCCCTTCATCAGGTCCCCCCCAACAACCCCATTACAGTCACTGTCCATCAGCATAGTGAGATGCTATAGAATCACTACTTGTCTTCTCTGAGTTGTACTGCCCTCCCCGTGCCCCCGCAACATTACTTCTGCTAATCGTAATGTCCCTTTTCCCCTCTTATCCCTCCCTTCCCGCCGATTTCCCCCAGTCCCTTTCCCTTTGGTAACTATTAGTCTGTTCTTGGGTTCTGTGAGTCTGCTGCTGTTTTGGTCCTTCAGTTTTTTTCTTTGTTCTTATACTCCACATATGAGTGAAATCATTTGATACTTGTCTTTTCGGCTTGGCTTATTTCACTGAGCATAATACCCTCTAGCTCCATCCATGTTGTTGCAAATGGTAGGATTTGTTTTCTTCCAATGGCTGAATAATATTCCATTGTGTATATGTACCACATCTTTATCCATTCATCTACTGATGGACACTTAGGTTGCTTCCATTTCTTGCTATTGTAAATAGTGCTGCAATAAACATAGGGGTGCATCTGTCCTTTTCAAATTGGGCTGCTGCATTCTTAGGGTAAATTCCTAGGAGTGGAATTCCTGGGTCAAATGGTATTTCTATTTTGAGTTTTTTGAGGAACCTCCATACTGCTTTCCACAATGGTTGAACTAATTTGCAGTCCCACCAGCAGTGTAGGAGGGTTCCCTTTTCTCCACATCCTCGCCAACATTTGTTGTTGTTTGTGTTTTGGATGTTGGCCATCCTCACTGGTGTGAGGTGATATCTCATCGTGGTTTTAATCTGCATTTCTCTGATGATTAGCGATGTGGAGCATCTTTTCATGTGCCTGTTGGCCATCTGAATTTCTTCTTTGGAGAAGTGTCTATTCATGTCCTCTGCCCATTTCTTAATTGGATTATTTGCTTTCTGTTTGTTAAGGTGCATGAGTTCTTTATATATTTTGGATGTCAACCCTTTATCAGATACGTTTTTTATGAATATATTCTCCCATACTGTAGGATGTCTTTTTGTTCTACTGATGGTGTCCTTTGCTGTACAGAAGCTTTTCAGCTTGATATAGTCCCACTTGTTCATTTTTGCTTTTGTTTCCCTTGCCTGGGGAGATATGTTCATGAAGAAGTTGCTCATGTTTATGTCCAAGAGATTTTTGCCTATGTTTTTTTCTAAGAGTTTTATGGTTTCATGACTTACATTCAGGTCTTTGATCCACCTTGAGTTTACCTTTGTGTATGGGGCTAGACAGTAGTCCAGTTTCATTCTCTTACATGTAGCTGTCCAGTTTTTCCAACACCAGCTGCTGAAGAGGCTGTCATCTCCCCATTGTATATCCAAGGCACTTTTATCAAATATTAATTGACTGTATATGTTTGGATTAATGTTTGGATTTTCTATTCTGTTCCACTGGTCTGTGGGTCTGTTTTTGTGCCAATACCAAATTGTCTTGATTACTGTGGCTTTGTAGTAGAGCTTGAAGTCAGGGAGCGTAATTCCCCCTGTTTTATTCCTCCTTCTCAGGATTGCTTTGGCTATTCGGGGTCTTTTGTGGTTCCATATGCATTTTAGAATTATTTGTTCCAGTTCATTGAAGAAAGCTGTTGGTAGTTTGATAGGGATTGCATTGAATCTGTAGATTGCTTTAGGTAGTATAGCCATTTTGACAATATTTATTCTTCCTAGCCAAGAGCATGGGATGCATTTCCATTTGTTAGTGTCCTCTTTAATTTCTCTAGGAGTGTCTTGTAGTTTTCAGAGTACAGGTCTTTCACTTCCTTCGTTAGGTTTATTCCTAGGTATTTTATTCTTTTTGATGCAATTGTGAATGGAATTGTTTTTCTGATTTCTCTTTCTGTTAGTTCATCATTAGTGTATAGAAAAGCAACAGATATCTGTGTGTTAATTTTGTATCCTGCAACTTTGCTAAATTCAGATATTAGTTCTAGTATTTTTGGAGTGGAGTCTTTAGGGTTTTTTATGTACAGTATCTTGTCATCTGCAAATAGTGACAATTTGACTTCTTCTTTACCAATCTGGATGCCTTGTATGTCTTTGTTTAGTCTGATTGCTGTGGCTAGGACCTCCAGTACAATGTTGAATAACAGTGGAGAGAGTGGGCATCCCTGTCTTGTTCCCGATCTTAGATGAAAAGCTTTCAGCGTCTCGCCGTTAAGTATGATGTTAGCTGTGGGTTTGTCATATATAGGCTTTATGATGTTGAGGTACTTGCCGTGTATACCCATTTTGTTGAGAGTTTTAATTAGGAATGGATGCTGAATTTTATCAAATGCTCTTTCAGCATCTATGGAGATGATCGTGTGGTTTTTGTTCTTCTTTTTGTTGATGTGGTGCATGATCTTGATGGATTTTCGAATGTTGTACCATCCTTGCATCTCTGGGATGAATCCCACTTGATCATGGTGTATGATCCTCTTGATGTATTTTTGAATTCGGTTTGCTAATATTTTGTTGAGGATTTTTGCATCTACGTTCATCAGGGATATTGGTCTGTAATTTTCTTTTTTGGTGTGGTCTTTTCCAGGTTTTGGTATTAGAGTGATGCTGGCTTCATAGAATGAGTTTGGAAGTATTCCCTCCTCTTCTATTTTTTGGAAAACTTTAAGGAGAATCGGTGTTATTTCTTCTCTATATGTCTGGTAGAATTCAGAGGTGAATCCATCAGGCCCGGGGGTTTTGTTCTTGGGTAGTTTTTTGATTACCAATTCGATTTCATTGCTGGGATTGGTCTGTTTAGTTTTTCTGTTTCTTGCTTGGTCAGTCTTGGAAGGTTGTATTTTTCTAGGAAGTTGTCCATTTCTTCTATGTTTTCCAGCTTGTTAGCATATAGGTTCTCATAATATTCTCTTATGATTCTTTGTATTTCTGTGGGGTCCGTCATGATTTTTCCTTTCTCATTTCTAATTGTGTTTATGTGTGTAGATTCTCTTTTTCTCTTAATGAGTCTGGCTAGGGGTTTATCTATTTTGTTTATTTTTTCAAAGAACCAGCTCTTGGTTTCATTGATTTTTTCTATTGTTTTATTCTTCTCAATTTTATTTATTTCTTCTCTGATCTTTATTATGTCCCTCCTTCTGGTGACTTTGGGCCTCATTTGTTCTTCTTTTTCCAATTTCAGTAATTGTGTCTTTAGACTATTCATTTGGGAATGTTCTTCCTTCTTTAAATAGGCCTGGATTGCAATATACTTTCCTCTTAGAACTGCCTTTACTGCGTCCCACAGAAGTTGTGGCTTTGTGTTGTTGTTGTCGTTAGTCTCCATATATTCTTT
>JAVSCE010021464.1:0-82408 GCA_032199065.1 Smutsia gigantea
AACATTACATCTGCTAATCGTAATGCCCCTTTTTCCCTCTTATCCCTCCCTTCCCGCCCATTTTCCCCAGTCCCTTTCCCTTTGGTAACTATTAGTCCGTTCTTGGGTTCTGTGAGTCTGCTGCTGTTTTGTTTCTTCAGTATTTTTCTTTGTTCTTATACTCCACATATGAGTGAAATCATTTGATACTTGTCTTTTTCGGCTTGGCTTATTTCACTGAGCATAATACCCTCTAGCTCCATCCATGTTGTTGCAAATGTAGGATTTGTTTTCTTCTTATGGCTGAATAATATTCCATTGTGTATATGTACCACATCTTCTTTATCCATTCATCTACTGATGGACACTTAGGTTGCTTCATTTCTTGGCTATTGTAAATAGTGCTGCGATAAACATAGGGGTGCATATGTCTTTTTCAAACTGGGCTGCTGCATTTTTAGGGTAAATTCCTAGGAGTGGAATTCCTGGGTCAAATGGTATTTCTATTTTTGAGTTTTTTGAGGAACCTCCATACTGCTTTCCACAATGGTTGAACTAATTTGCAGTCCCACCAGCAGTGTAGGAGGGTTCCCTTTTCTCCACATCCTCGCCAACATTTGTTGTTGTTTGTGTTTTGATGTTGGCCATCCTCACTGGTGTGAGGTGATATCTCATTGTGGTTTTAATCTGCATTTCTCTGATGATTAGCGATGTGGAGCATCTTTTCATGTGCCTGTTGGCCATCTGAATTTCTTCTTTGAGAAGTGTCTATTCATGTCCTCTGCCCATTTCTTAATTGGATTATTTGCTTTCTGTTTGTTAAGGTGCATGAGTTCTTTATATATTTTGGATGTCAACCCTTTATCAGATACATTTTTTATGAATATATTCTCCCAACCTGTAGGATGTCTTTTTGTTCTACTGATGGTGTCCTTTGCTGTACAGAAGCTTTTCAGCTTGATATAGTCCCACTTGTTCATTTTTGCTTTGTTTCCCTTGCCTGGGGAGATATGTTCATGAAGAAGTCGCTCATGTTTATGTCCAAGAGATTTTTGCCCATGTTTTTTTCTAAGAGTTTTATGGTTTCATGACTTACATTCTGGTCTTTGATCCACCTTGAGTTTACCTTTGTGTATGGGGCTAGACAGTAGTCCAGTTTCATTCTCTTACATGTAGCTGTCCAGTTTTTCCAACACCAGCTGCTGAAGAGGCTGTCATCTCCCCATTGTATATCCAAAGCACTTTTATCAAATATTAATTGACTGTATATGTTTGGGTTAATGTTTGATTTTCTATTCTGTTCCACTGGTCTGTGGGTCTGTTTTTGTGCCAATACCAAATTGTCTTGATTACTGTGGCTTTGTAGTAGAGCTTGAAGTCAGGGAGTGTAATTCCCCCTGTTTTATTCCTCCTTCTCAGGATTGCTTTGGCTATTCGGGGTCTTTTGTGGTTCCATATGAATTTTAGAATTATTTGTTCCAGTTCATTGAAGAACGCTGTTGGTAGTTTGATAGGGATTGCATTGAATCTGTAGATTGCTTTAGGTAGTATAGCCATTTTGACAATATTTATTCTTCCTAGCCAAGAGCATGGGATGCATTTCCATTTGTTAGTGTCCTCTTTAATTTCTCTTAGGAGTGTCTTGTAGTTTTCAGAGTACAGGTCTTTCACTTCCTTCGTTAGGTTTATTCCTAGGTATTTTATTCTTTTTGATGCAATTGTGAATGGAATTGTTTTTCTGATTTCTCTTTCTGTTAGTTCATCATTAGTGTATAGGAAAGCAACAGATTTCTGTGTGTTAATTTTGTATCCTGCAACTTTGCTGAATTCAGATATTAGTTCTAGTAGTTTTGGAGTGGAGTCTTTAGGGTTTTTTATGTACAGTATCATGTCATCTGCAAATAGTGACAATTTGACTTCTTCTTTACCAATCTGGATGTCTTGTATGTCTTTGTTTTGTCTGATTGCTGTGGCTAGGACCTCCAGTACTATGTTGAATAACAGTGGAGAGAGTGGGCATCCCTGTCTTGTTCCCGATCTTAGATGAAAAGCTTTCAGCGTCTCGCCGTTAAGTATGATGTTAGCTGTGGGTTTGTCATATATAGCCTTTATGATGTTGAGGTACTTGCCGTCTATACCCATTTTGTTGAGAGTTTTAATCAGGAATGGATGCTGAATTTTGTCAAATGCTTTTTCAGCATCTATGGAGATGATCATGTGGTTTTTGTTCTTCTTTTGTTGATGTGGTGGATGATGTTGATGGATTTTCGAATGTTGTACCATCCTTGCATCCCTGGGATGAATCCCACTTGATCATGGTGTATGATCCTCTTGATGTATTTTTGAATTCGGTTTGCTAATATTTTGTTGAGTATTTTTGCATCTACCTTCATCAGGGATATTGGTCTGTAATTTTCTTTTTTGGTGAGGTCTTTGCCCGGTTTTGGTATTAGAGTGATGCTGGCTTCATAGAATGAGTTTGGAAGTATTCCCTCCTCTTCTATTTTTTGGAAAACTTTAAGGAGAATCGGTGTTATTTCTTCTCTATATGTCTGGTAGAATTCAGAGGTGAATCCATCAGGCCCAGGGGTTTTGTTCTTGGGTAGTTTTTTGATTACCAATTCGATTTCGTCACTGGTGATTGGTCTGTTTAGTTTTTCTGTTTCTTGCTTGGTCAGTCTTGGAAGGTTGTATTTTTCTAAGAAGTTGTTCATTTCTTCTATGTTTTCCAGCTTGTTAGCATATAGATTCTCATAATATTCTCTTATGATTCTTTGTATTTCTGTGGGGTCCGTCGTGATTTTTCCTTTCTCATTTCTGATTGTGTTTATGTGTGTAGATTCTCTTTTTCTCTTAATGAGTCTGGCTAGGAGTTTATCTATTTTGTTTATTTTTTCAAAGAACCAGCTCTTGGTTTTATTGATTTTTTCTATTGTTTTATTCTTCTCAATTTTATTTATTTCTTCTCTAATCTTTATTATGTCCCTCCTTCTGGTGACTTTGGGCCTCATTTGTTCTTCTTTCCAATTTCAGTAATTGTGTCTTTAGACTATTCATTTGGGAATGTTCTTCCTTCTTTAAACAGGCCTGGATTGCAATATACTTTCCTCTTAGAACTGCCTTTGCTGCGTCCCACAGAAGTTGTGTCTTTGTGTTGTTGTTGTCATTAGTCTCCATATATTCTTTGATTTCTGTTTTGATTTGGTCGTTAACCCATTGATTAATTAGGAGAGTGTTGTTAAGTCTCCATGTATTTGTGAGCCTTTTTGATTTCTTTCTAAAATTTATTTCTAGTTTTATACCTTGGTGATCTGAGAAGTTGGTTGGTAGGATTTCAATATTTTTGAAATTACTGAGGTTCTTTTTGTGGCCTAGTATGTGGTCTATTCTGGAAAATGTTCCATGTGCACTTGAGAAGAATGTGTATCCTGTTGCTTTTGGGTGTAGAGTTCTGTAGATGTCTGTTAGGTCCATCTGTTCTAGTGTGTTGTTCAGTGCCTCTGTGTCTTTACTTATTTTCTGTCTGGTTGATCTGTCCTCTAGAGTGAGTGGTGTGTTGAAGTCTCCTAAGATGAATGCATTGCTGTCTATTTCCTCCTTTAATTCTGTTAGTATTTGTCTCACATATGCTGGCGCTCCTGTGTTGGGTGCATATATATTTATAATGGTTATATCTTCTTGTTGGACTGACCCCTTTATCATTATGTAATGTCCTTCTTTATCTTTTGCTACTTTCTTCGTTTTGAAGTCTATTTTGTCTGATACAAGTACTGCAACACCTGCTTTTTTCTCTTTGTTGTTTGCATGAAATATCTTTTTCCATCCCTTCACTTTTAGTCTGTGTATATCTTTGGATTTGAGGTGAGTTTCTTGTAGGCAGCATATAGATGGGTCTTGCTTTTTTATCCATTCTGTTACTCTGTGTCTTTTGATTGGTGCATTCAGTCCATTTACATTTAGGGTGATTATTGATAGGTATGTACTTATTGCCATTGCTGGCTTTAGATTCGTGGTTACCAAGGGTTCAAGGGTTGCTTCTTTACTATCTAACAATCTAACTTAACTTTCTTGTTAAGTTATTGTGAACACAGTCTGATGTTTCTTTCTTTCTCTCCCTTCTTATTCCTCCTCCTCCATTCTTTCTATAATAGGTGTTTTATTCTTTGCCTTTAGTTAGTATTTGGATGGTTTGCTTTCTTTGTATGATTTTATTTTCTCTGGTGACATCTTTTTAGCCTTAGGTGTGCTTCCATCTAGAGCAGTCCATTTAAGATATCCTGTAGTGGTGGTTTATGAGAGGCAAACTCTCTCAACTTTCGTTTATCTGGAAATTGTTTAATCCCTCCATCATATTTAAATGATAATCGTGCTGGATACAATATTCTTGGTTCGAGGCCCTTCTGTTTCATAACGTTAAATATATCATGCCATTCTCTTCTGGCCTGTAAGGTTTCTGTTGAGAAGTCTGATGATAGTCTGATGGGTTTTCCTTTGTAGGTGATCTTTTTTCTCTCTCTAGCTGCCTTTAATACCCTGTCTTTATCTTTGATCTTTGCCATCTTAATTATTATGTGTCTTGGTGTTGTCTTCCTTGGGTCCCTTGTGTTGTGAGATCTGTGAGCTTCGGTGGACTGCGAGACTACTTCCATCCCCAGTGAGGGAAAGTTTTCAGCAATTATTTCTTCAAAGACACTTTCTATCCCCTTTTCTCTCTCTTCTTCCCCTGATACTCCAATCATGCGAATATTGTTCCGTTTGGATTGGTCACACAGTTGTCTTAATATTCTTTCATTCCTAGAAATCCTTTTATCTCTCTCTGCCTCAGCTGCTCTGTACTCCTGTTCTCTGTTTTCTATTCCATTAACAGTCTCTTGCATCTCATCCATTCTGCTGTTAAGCCCGTCGATCGCTTGCCTGATTTTTGTATTGTCTTTCCTCAGTTCCCTCACTTCCTTCCTCAGCTCTTGCACATTTCTCTGTAGGTCCATCAGCATGGTTATGACTTTAATTCTGAATTCTTTTTCAGGGAGGCTGTGCATTTCCATCCCTTCAGACTCCCTCTCTGGGGTTGTCTGGTTGATTTTGGTCTGAACCATATTCCTCTGTCTTTTCATGGCTATATAATTGGTCACTGATAGTTGCCACGTATGTCAGCTGGGCTCTTTAAGACTTTAAAAAGAGAAGAAAAAAAAGAGAAAAAGAAAAGAAAGAAAGAAAGAAAGAAAAGAAAAAACAAAAACAAAACAAAAAACAAACAAACAAACAAAAAACAAAAAAATGCCCACCGACATAGATTCTGTGGGAATGCTCTCGGTGGCGCTATTGCCCCACTATTCCACAGCTGTGACTGTGCCACTCCGCATGGCCCTTTATCGCTCTGGCAGGGGTGGGAACAAATAGAAGGCTGTTTATCTCAGTGAGAAGTGTTAAGTATGGCTACGCTTCCTCAGTCGCCAGCTAAGGTGTCTGAAACTCCCCAGGACTCCCAACCTGCTGGGCTGAGTGTGCTGGGGCGATCCGGCTCCTCCGCTGGGCTCCTGTCTCTTTAAGTCCACTGAAGAAAGTGTGCGCTTCTTTTTTTTTTTCCCTTCCCGGGAGCCAGCTGCAAGCACCCTGGCACGTTCCCTGCTCAGATCCTGCCCCTCTGTCTCTCCAATCTCCGCTGCACTGCGCAATGTGGGTCCGCGCTCCCCGCGCAGATCACCGGGGCTGGCTACTTCGCGGGGTGTGCTTCCACTCCCTCCCAGCTCTGAATCCTCTCCTCCTGCCGGTGCGCTGGGGTGGGGAAGTGCCCGGGTCCCGCCGGGTCGCGGCTCCGTATCTTACCCGCCTCTTGGGGTGCCGAGTCCTCTCGGGTGTAGCTGCACGCTGTGCGCTTTCCTGTGTGTTCTCGTCTCTCTTTTAGGAATAGATGTATTTGCTGTGTTTTTGTAGATAAATATAGTGTTGGGAGGAGATTTCTGCCGCCCTGCTCACACCACCATCTTCCTGGAAGTCCCCTATTCCGTTTCTTTTTGAGTAAATAAATTAGTATTCTGGAAATTGACCTGAAAATTTTACCTAGCGAAATGTACTTAAGCGCTCTGTGAAACCAGGGATAGAAGAAACCATATATTAAGGGATTACATGTGGAGTTAAAATAACCAAATTATGTCAAAGCATCAAACAAAACTACAGGAGTAGAGAAGTTCAAAAAGGGACCCGGTAGAATCGTGAAGAAACAGGGAAACCAACATAATAAGAAAACACCCATCACGATTCCTAAGGTCTTGGCTGCTTTTTTGTCTTGCCTCATTTCATTATTTTGATTTTCTGGTAGGTTATTGATTGCACAAGCATGTTTCCTGGATACTGCAAAAATTTTGCCATAAATCCCCACCACCACAGACCCAGGAGTGAAGAAACCGGCCATAAACCAGGTGGTCCCCCATAGTTTGTTGAGCATGACTGGGCAAGAACCGGAACAAGCCACCAAGATATCATGACCTTATATTCCATCAGTGTAGGCCTCTGAGAAGACCATCCCAAATGCAAATGCTCCAGGGACAGACCAGCAGAGGAGTAGCAAGTGTTTAATGACTTGAAATTGTCATTTTTGTGGAATAACGTAAAGGGTAACAGATAGCATGAAATCTATCAATGGCCACTGAGCAAAGATGGAAAATGGATGCTACGCTAAGCATCAGGTCAAAACTATGATGAATCTTGCAGAATGTGAGCCCGAAATACCAGCAATTCTCCACCGATCTGATCATACTATATGGCATGATGGTGAGCCCCAGGAGGAAATTGGTGACTTCCATGGGGAGGATGAGGAGGTTGGACGGTGTGTGAAGCTGCTTGAAGTAGGATATGGAAATTATCATGGCAAGATTGTCAAACACCGTGATGAAGATGGCTCCTGACATAAATGGATACATGGCAGCTCAGACACCCAGTGGCCTTTCATTTGGGGGGCAAGATCCATTTCGGTATTCAGAGCAATCCAATGTTTCCTTCAGAAAAAAAAAAGCAAAATCTCATGGAATCTTGTCAAATAATAGATAACATATTCAGTTTTATATGTATTTTTATAAAAACTCAAGACCTAAAAGACTCAAGGAAGATAATTAATGTGGAAATATTGCTTATGATCTTTCCCATTTATCTTAACCTTTCTTTGCAATGTCATAGAATTATAACCTAATAGTGAGTTCAAATGAATATTATTTATTCTATACTTTCATTAATTCAAATGATACCACCAACATTTAGTAAATTCTTAATTTATGCTGAGGCCTGAAATTAAAAGGAAGGAGGAGGAAGAGGAGGGGGAGGGGTGAGGAGAGAAGAAGGAGAAGAAACAAGTTTATTACTGAACTAATTAGAGTTGACCCTCCTTTTGCACGCAGGAAGAGCAGATATCTATTAGTGCATTCGCTTCTTCCTCAGATGAGTCCGGAGCAGATCAGGTTTGATTTGATGGGACGCAGAGGTTATTATTTGAAAATAGTTCCATTCCTGAGTTCTCTTATTTTCACCACGCTTTGGGCTTTTTTGCACGCTCAGGTCATTTGGAAAGGGAAGGATCATTTAAGGATGTCTAATGATCTGGTAGAATCATCTTCTTCAGCCAAACATGGCTCACAGCCAGAGCAGCTCCATCGGAGGTAGGCAAAGGCCGACCATCACTTCTCTGGGAAGACTAGGTGAACCTCTCCAGGGGCCCTCCTCAGACTTTGTGTGAGGCACAACAGGCAATAATGGTAACAGGACAAGTTGTGGTGTGTGGGTCTCACAGAGGGTGGGCAGCAAGCAGTTGCTGAGCTTTAGGAAAGAAGCTGTCGCCACTACAGGAAAACAGCACATGCCCTCCTTTTGTTGGCCCAGTATGTTCATTTTGCTTATAAAAATCTGGTGCTTCTGTGTACGAGCATATTTAGAATAAATATAACATGTTCATGAATTAGGGAGTTTATTTTTAATGTACATTCAGGGAAAAAGCACTATCCAGATACAAAGCATAACTTAATATTGCAGAAAACCTTTCGCCATCAATGACTTCACAAATATCAGGCCTGACCACTTACTAATGGATAAACCTATAAATTCTCAGCCTCTGTGAGCAGCATCACACCCTGGGCAGTAACTTACTGAGTGCCCACAGTACAGAGCACAGAATGGAAGGAACAAGAAAGCAGGAACTTGTCCCTGGCTGCAGAGAGTCTACGAAACAGCTGAAGGGATAAAACAGATCAACACCTAAAACCCAAATGATTCTGCACCACAGGTAAAAAGCAACTGTAGCAATTAACCCACCAAAGAGAGGTCGAGGCAAAATGTGCAAAGTTCAAAAATGGACAAGGGGGTTTCAGGCTTGGATAAGCAAGAATGCTCCAGCAGGGTGGGACTTCTGATGTGGCTCTCAATGGGTTAGTGGGATTTGAACAGAAAAGCAAAAAGGCTATTCCAAACAGAATGTGGGGTGAAGTAGAAACATGAAGTTGTCATAGAAGTTCGAAAGTCATTCTCGGGGTCTCTGAAACCAAAGAGAGAAAATAGGGGGTTTAGGAGAGGACAGAGCAGGAGAAGAAGGGTTTCTAGTTTCACTGTTGCCCCCAAGCTGTTCTTAGCCAGGATACAGTCAAGGAACTTTCCCACTTTGTTCTCAAATTTAAGGAGTCATTTCGAGAAGAAAATTAATTTAAGGCAAATTAAGTTAGCTACAGGAGAATGAGTACAGATTTGAAATGAAAAGCTTTCTCCAACTGATTTTTTAATTGAAGAATAATTGGTAAATAATATTGTATTAGTTTCAGGTGTACATCATACTAATTTGATATTCATAAAACATTGCAAAATGGTCAGTATGATAAGTCTGTCACTATACAAAGTTGTTATAATATTACTGATTATATTATCTATGTTGTACTTTTCGTTCCCATGTCTTACTGTTTTATAACTAGAAGTTTGTACCTTTTAATCCCCTTCACCTATTTCATCCGTCCCATCACCCCCCTCCCTTCTGACAACCACCAGTTTGTTCTCTGTATCTGAGTCTGTTTCTGTTTTGCTTTGTTCAATTGTTTTGTGTTTTAAATTCCACAGACGAGTGAAATCATACGGTATTTGTCTTTTTCTGTCTGACTTATTTCACTGATCATAACACCCTCTAGGTCCACTCACATTGTCACAAATGGCAAAATTTCATTCTTTTTTATGGCAGAATAATATTCCATTATGTATATGTACCACAACTTCTTAATCCATTCATCTACTGATGGACACTTACGTTGCTTCCATATCTTGGCTATTGTAAATAATGCCACAATGAACATAGGAGTGTATATGTCCTCTCAAATTAGTGGGGGTTTTTTCCTTTGAATAAATACCTAGAAGTGGAATTGCTAAATCATATGGTATTTCTATTTTTAATATTTTGAGGAAACACCATTCTGTTTTCCATAGTGGCTGCACCAGTTTACATCCCACCAACAGTGTGTGTTGTCTCCATTTTCTCAACATCCTCGCCAATGCTTGTCATTCCTTATCTTTCTGACACTAGCCATTCTGTCAGTGAGGCATTACCTTATTGTGGTTTGATTGCCTTTCGCTGATGATTAGTGATGTGGAACATCTTTCCATGTGTCTGTTGGCCATCTGTATGTCTTCTTCAGAAAAATACATTCAGGTCCTCAGCCCATTTTTTAATATGATTGTTTGCTTTTTTGATATTGAATTGTACGTTTTCTTTATAAACCATGGATGTTAAACCTCCAACTGATTCTAAGTGTTGAAGTCCAAGGCAATTTTATCCTCTTTATACTTCCTGCTGTGAGGCCCTGTCCTGCCTGTGAAGCACTAATTTGTGTATGATAGGACACATTTTAGCCATGGAACTAAAGATGGGGATGAGGGGGCACAGGTGGTTATAATCACAAAATAAGAACACTACCAAGCTGCATATGGAGTCTCTGTCAACTAATGTCCTAACTGCTGTTTATGGAAATGACAGACGTTCCTGAAAGAGTTTGTCAGAACATTTTTATCTAAAACTTTCTAAAATGCATACATCTATTTCTGAACTGTACTTATTTTAGCAGTTTCCATAGGGGTTTCTAATATGTATATAGTATTTATCGCCTGTTTCTCTCAACAGGAAAGAATGTAGGAGGAAAAAAATGAGAAGCCAGGAATTTTCACCCTTCTTGGTACCAAGTTTTTCTAATTACCTGCTGATCAATTAAACATCAGCCCAGAAGAAAATACTGGGAGATAATGCAGTACTATGAAATAGAAAGGAAGGTTCTAGTCACTTTCAATATCTTCATTAAAAAGTATAGAAAAGTGGAAGAAAATCTTGGCTGATTTTTAAATCACTTTACTTCTTAGAAAGTAAAGCTAAGAGAAAAAAAATTTTCATTTTAGTGAAAATGGCACACACACACACACACACACACACACACTGTTGTGCTAAAGGCAACTCCACAATAATACATTTTAGGGTTTAATTGAAAACTTCTTTTTGTTCCTGGCTTAATGACTATGATATTATTAATCAGCTTACTGTCCCATTTTTGAAAAAGTCACATTCAATCATTATAAATTTCAAATCACAGGGCGTGGATCTTGACTCCCTTCCCTTTTAGTGTTCAGGAACTTTAATTGGCCAATCAGCTCTAAGAACTATAAGAGTTTTTTGAAATATGTATGATGCATATACATAAACATATATTATGAGTCCAAGGCACTTTACTTAATAGTATTTGTATTCCTCATACACCTGCCACACAGCAGGAAGGGGCACATCAGATGACTATCTGGCAAGTTCATCAAACAGTACTTTTACATAAGTTCCCTTTAAGCGTCATCATTCTCCCTGGTATAGCTGGCATGTTTCTTGCATGTGACATCCATTCATTAAACCTTTCAATGGCCATATCTTAAACATCTTTGAGGTTGATTATCTGTGAAAGCCAAATGTATAAAACAATATTATCAAGGCTATATTTTTCAAGTGTCATTTTTTTCTAGTTTTTTAACCTTTTAGTATAAGCCACATACAGGTACATGGATTGTAACAAAAGGAAATTCTGGGCTTTTCTTCATTACTGTAAGGTTTCTACAAGAAGCACAAACATTAAAGATTTGGAATACAATGAATTGCTTGCCCATTCAGCTTTTGAATAAATACCCATCTATAATTTATTCTCCTAAATTGTTAAAATAAAAGTGTTTTCTACATTCCCCGAGAAAGTGATTAAATTGCAGGACCATGACCATGATAATAAAGAATTTTCTGATTTTTCTAATGCGATCTCATTTCTTTTTACCTTTTATTAAATTGGTAAGTACTTCCATATTAAATATTCCTCTGCTGTAGCAACCACTTTTTAAACTTTTAAGGGTCTTTACAAATTCTTTCTTGCTAATCCTTGAATTATTTTGCCTTTACCCAAGCTATTGATTTTTTCAATTTTTCAGTTACTATCAAATATTCAGTGTTAGCAAATCATAAGGTATTAAATAATAATATGAACAGCATTAGCACAATGACTGATACATAAAGAGCACCATCAAAGGTAACTTTTCTCTCATCCGTCTTTTCTTCCTTCCTTTTTGGGATCAATACCCCATACAAGAATGTATTTGATCAGAATAGATTTCTCTTAAGAAATAAAGTAATAGATTGTATGTAAAAAGCCCTGGTAACTGCCTTAACCTCTGCTTCACTTAGGTGAACACTGATGATAAATCATTTACTTAGGTGCTTATGAAGAGGTAATTTTTTCCAGGATTCTAAATCTGTTTCCCTGGAAACACGTTGCCCTGCCAAAAGGGCTGCACATTATCCTGTTCATATATTTTAAAAACTCAGCTTTTTATTACAAATTCGTATTAGGTCCAATGCCTACCATTCCTACACTTTCTCTCTGCACGTGACCAGAAGCACAAAAGAGGAATCGAGGCACCAGCAATGCTACTGCAGTATTAGGGAGACATTTTACTTCCTAAAAAAATCTCAAGGAAGAGAAACACGAATCTGTCCTTCTCAATCCCTTCTCCACATACATGTTGCAGGGAAGAAGATGCCACTGCTGTTTAAACTCCTTACTGAAGGAACTTTATTTCTTTGTTTCTTTTCTAACTACTGTGAATGCTCATATGGAAACTGAACTATGTGAACTGTGTTCTTTTATAACTTAACAGTTAGTCTCAAAGGAGTTGGGTCTGAAAATTTAAAAAAAAAGAAAAGGAAAAACAAACCCTTGCTTTTCTAAAGTTTAACAGCTTAATAAGCGTAAACCACTCCTTCATCCTCTCAGGAGTCTCTGCTTGCCTAAGTTTTCATCACCTACAGCTCTAAAGTCTATAAATTTGCTATTGTATAATGACTAACAGCAGATCAGAGCAGTTGAATTGCAGGTGGCCGTAAGAATCTGATCCCAGCTGCACATGGATGGGGTCAGTGATTCAGGTAGAAAAATGGTAATATGACCTCTACCTCTTTAGCAAAATCTGAGACTGTCATAGTCTACATTTTGCCTTACATTCCAGACACTAAGAGCTCACCACCCATTGCCTTTCTCTCTTTTCTTTTATGTAAACACGACTCAAAGAACAGATCTCAATAACCCTCTTAGACCTGGAGGAATGAGGCATAATTATTATCTCTTTAAGGCACACACGTGATGATGCCAACACCTCAGATGCTACTGGCTTACATCAACTCATGGATTAAAGGACCTACTTTCTGTGTTCTTTTAAAATGTGGAAGTTCATTTTGCAGTGATGGGATGGCCCTGGGAGCACCATACCCCAGATGTTGATGAAATATAACACTGATCACTTCAAAACGTCTAGGCTCTACTTGAATTTAAATGCCAGCTTCTCCATGTGATCTCGGTCAGTGTGGCTCAGGGCTGCTCCTTGGGCATCACACAGAGACCTGAGCTTTAAGGCCCCCACATAGCTTACTGATCTGCTGGCATCCTCTTGAAATTCTCTTTAGTTTTTAACAAAGGACTCTGCATTTTCATTTTGTGACAGGCTCCACAAATTTTGTAGCTGGTTCAATCTCTTTTAAGAGATCTTTTTGAAGAAAAAGAACAAAAATACCTCTTTTCATTTCAGAGCATATTCATATTCATATTATCATATGATGAGAAAATGTATCTGAAAGTTTTTTTAATGAAAACTTCATAAATATTAACACATATATACCAAGCAGGTAGAACTTAACTTTTGTATAATAGCAGAAGATATCACTACTCAAAGTTGCCAGCAATTTCCATCTCTTCTGGGGAAGACAGTAAGGTGTTTTGGGTAAACCTTTGCATCTCATGCATTCTCTTTTAATTATTTAGAAGGGAGATAAGTACCAGGGGAAGGTTAAAGCTTATATTTTTAAAGAGCTAAGGAGTTGCCATGGAGCCAAAAGAATGAGTCTTGTAATCTTCCCTTTTGAGGTTCACTGCTAGTAGAATATATCTAATAAATGGAAGAAGAGTTATGTTAGGACAGCTGGCAAGAAAGAACACTAGGGCTCTCCTAAGCAGGACTGACCAAGAGGGAGGCATTTGGAGGACTGATGGTGCAAAATCAAAACCAAACACTAGATGGCTGAGCCTGGAAAACTCTTTAGAATGAACCTCTCTGATCCCATGGGCAAGATTTGAAAGTAAGAGCTCTTTGGTGAGTACAAGTGTGATGAGCACCCACTCACTCTTCTTTCTAAGCCTTTAGGAACTACAGAGCCCCTCATATCCATGTATCACTACCTCATAGCAGATGGAATGGCATCATCCAACTGGCCACCTATTTTTCAAAAGTGATGCCTTGCAGCATCTTGGAAGAACTGAACCTTTGGATTCAGTCCCCAGAGAATATAACCAAAAGACCCAAAGGGAAATGGGACAGATGGCTAATTAATTTAAATAACACAAAGAGGTATAATCTCATTTTGTACCTTGATCTGGAAAAAAGGGATAAATCACTAATATTAGCGTTCATTCTTTTCAGTGGAACTCAGGTGTGCAGAGCTTGAATTAATCACAATCATGCCATACATGTAGTTTGCTTTTATAATATGACTACCCCTGACTGTCAACCACACTGACAATAGCTTACATATACCTATATGCTGCTTTCTGCCCATTTCTCTAGGTAGCTACTTCATCAAATTTTGCATGTTACTTTTTATATTATTGTAATAGCTTTATTATGTATATTTGTATAATTAAACCAAAATATTATTGGGTTTAGTTGTTAGAACTCTTGGTAAAATGGGTATCATATACTTTGTTTGTCTTTTGGCGTTTATTTTTCCACTCAACTTTACATTATATGTAGGTGCAGTCCATTTTCACTGCCATATAATAAATAATCTGTTTCTCTTTTCTATCAATGGATATTTGAATTATTTATAGTTCTTTTTCTCTTATGAACAGTACTGTTTTGAACATTCTGCATTTCCTGGTGCATATATATTCAAGAGATTTTCTTGAAAATATCCATGAGAAAGTAATTGAGGATTCAAAAATAATACATATATTTAGCTTCATAAGACAAAACAAACTTTACTCCAAAATAGCTGTACTAATTTACATTCTCACAACCAACAATTGATTTATTTATAGCAGAGATTCTATTGATCTATGCCCAACTCATGTTATTATCAGGGGTAAGTTCTTGACAATGTAATGAGTAAAAAGTGGTATTTTATTGCAGTCTTGATTTGCATTTTCCTGATTGTCAAGGAGGCAGAGCATTTAGTCATGTTTATTAGCCTTAATTGTTTCTCATTCTGTGAAATCATCACCTCTTTTGCATTTTTTCCTTTTCTTGTTGATTTATAAATGTTACTTTTATATCCTTAATAATAACCTTATTATCAGTTATATAGATAGCAAATATATTCTCCCGGTATATAGCTTACCTTTTCTTTTTTATTTTTTTTGATAAATGAAGTTCTTTCATATAGTAAATTTATCAATCATTTATTTTTTTGTGTCTTTACTCAAAGATTAATTCCCTACTTTGAAGTCAGAAAATTATTATCCACATTTTCTACTGTAAATTTTATTAAAAAGTATAAATGAAGACCTAAATAAATGAAGAAATATACTATACTGAGGGACTGGAAAAATCACTGGGATAAAGGTGGCAGTTTTCCTCCAAATGACCTATAGATATAACTCTATTAAAATCTCAAAAGTGTGTGTGTATATGTATATATGTGTGTTATTTGTCAAGTTGTCTCAAAAATGTAGCAGTCATTACAGAAGGCCACATAAACCTAAACTTTCCAGATGAAGAAAAAGAGAAAGAGAAAGAGAAAGAAAAAAATGGGTTGAAAGAATAAATGAAATTGGACCCTCTCTCTTACCATACACAACAATCAATTCTAGAATTTAGGGGAGCTGAAAACCTAAATATGAAGGGCCAAGCTAGAAAAATCTTGGGAGATAAGCTGGGAAAATTTCTTTATGATCTCATTAGTGAAAAGGATTACTGAAGCCACAAAAAGCACAAAACTTAAAGAAAATCATTGACAAATTTTGACTACATGAGGATGAAGAATTTATGTATAGCAAAAGTCATTGTAAGAAACTGAAAAAAATAAGTTATTAACTGAGGGAAGATATTTGTCACACATAATTGGCAGAGTCAGCATCAGGGATATGCAAAGAACTACCAATTGGTAAGATAATTTTTTTAAATAATGTTATTTCTCCTAAGTTGTGTGCAGGCTGCAAGGGTGCTTCTAGTGATTTTTACATATATGTATATATATATCTGTTAAATATTCTAATCAATATTTATTAAAGACTAATTTGTTTGTAAAGACAGATCATCACAATGCAATATGCTATGTGCAATAATAGAACTCTGCTTGAATTTGCTCTTGGAGATCATAGAAGGAAGCGCCACTGAGCGCTGAGCAGGTCTCCATCAAGCAAGCTTCAGAAAAGAGTTATGCTGAGATAAAGCTTCAAGAATGAGGAAGTAAACTATTCGGTGAAAGGTACGTCAGCAGCAGGAATAGAATGTTCAAAACCTGGGTTTTATAAAGCCTGGATCTGAAAAGATGCAGTTTTCAGGAAATTTAGGTAACTTTGTATGACTGATGACGGAGTTCTTGTTCATGAAGCTGAAGAATAAGCTTCATAAACACTCATGGTAGGAGAGCAAGTATAGGCTTTTATTTAGAAATAAAGTGAAAGGACAGAGCTCCCAGCTCATGCCAGGAGGGGACAAGAGAGTCCGGGGTGGTGAACGCACCAGGGTTTTATAGGCAGATGAGGATTTTTCGAGGGGTTTTATAGGCAGATGAGGATTTTTCGAGAACATGAAAAAAAGTTTAGGGGTGCAGACCTGCTAAGTGGTGTCTGAACACCCAGAATTAACTTAACACAAGGAATTTCTCGCCCCTATCTCTCTCCAGGATACTGGCATCTTGGTCTAGGAGCATATCAAAAGGCGGCCTGCCCAGCCCCCAAGGTGGGCCTGAGGTATTGTCTGTCTGCTAAAGAGTAAGTTAAGAAACTTGTTTCTTAAACTTCCTGGGTGTTAAAATGCAATCTTATCTTTAAGGTAGAATCTTTCTTGCGTTTTAATATGTTGTTTACAGCTGGGTCTGCATGCTAAATTAGTTGCCCAGTTTGTAAAATCACCCCATCAGATCTGAAAGAGGAAAGACAGCACAGAGGCCTGGGCCTTTTAGCATGCTAAAGTGATTCTTACAAATGATTACATGTGCTACTCTTCTTTATCTGGGGAACATTAACTGATCTCACTGAAGAATGACCCTAGAGCTCAATGTTTAACACAGAGTTTTGGTAGGGGGTTTCTTTGCATGTAGTTACATTGCTCTGACTGCAAATATCCTGCCTTCCATTTTCCAGAGGCCCTCCCCCTACTCCAACTACACCCACAGTCCCTGTCTCCTGACTAAAACACAATGTGTTTGTCAGAGAGGGGAGGAAGATACAGATGGAAAAGTAGGCACAAGAGATCACAGAGGTCTTTAGTGCTAGCCAAGGAGTTTGGATATTATGATATAAGTAATATCAAAAACACCTGAAGATGTTCAACAGCAGAAAGACACTTGGGCCAGGGACCAAATATGGGTTTTAAATGAATCAGTGGTACTTTGTAGAGAATGGACTACAGGGGTCAAGATTTGAGGAGTGAAACCAGTTGTGGGATTTATCTGGACTTCATGGAGGGAAGTTCAAAGCTGAATTAAGATGCATTGCCCGCACTTGACTGGATGTGGGGAGTAAGGAGAAGGAAGAGTCAGGGATCCTCCAATTACCAGCTTAGCAGTTATGAGGGTAATGGTGACTTCCAATAGAAAACATAGGAGGAGGAGGTTCGGTCATGAGAAAATGTACTTCAGTTTGGCATATATAGAATTTTGGGTGCCTACTGAAGAGATGTCCAATAGACAAAAAACCACCCGTGTGTTTTATTTAAGTTGGCCAGACAAGAACAGAAACCAGGAGGAGGGAATAAGATTATGATCACAACAATGACCTCCAGGGTTCACCTTATCAGTTACACAGAAAAAGTGACATTATATGCTGTGATCAGAGCTCAAAACTGGTAGTTAGGGATTTATTTTTTAATTCTATCTCTGCAATTATGAACCAGGTTGACAATGCCAAAGTGAATTATAAATAAAAACACTAATTTATTGACCATGTGCAATGAATTATGTACTGTATATTATGCAAACATTTGACAAATATAACATCATTTCATTTCCACGAAAATTCCAGAGGGATGGAGAACATGTTAGTCTTATCCACGTCTGCATCCTTAGCATGGCGCTAACCTAATGATGGCATATAATAGGCACTCAATAAATACTTGTGAGTTGAATGAATAAATGATTTAATGAATGAGTAAGTCTTCACAAGAAAACTGAAAGTTACATGTTACCCATTTTACAAGTGAGAACACTGAAATTTAAAGAGGTTTAGTAAATTGTTTTGTGCTGGCGAACATTACTAAACAGTTAATAGTCACCAGTGCTTGAATGGAAGGGCCCACATGTTTCTAGTGCACATCACAGCAATGATTCTGGTTTCCTTTTGTTTGTGGTCTTACTTGATGGTGGTAACAGGACTGAGGAAGAGAATTTAGATGACCCAGTCTCCCAGGTAGTGACTACCATTTTTCATTCAGCTTTTTTATTTAGAACTAACCTGTCATCTAACTGTACATATGCAAATTTGGCATGTGGTAATCCCACTTTTCACATACTACATGGTAGTAAATAGATGTTACTGTGGTATTGTGTCGTGCTGCATCTTATTTTATTATTCCCTGTAATGCAAACCGTGGAAGGAAAACTAATAGATGATCTATGTGTTTTTCCTTATTCTCCAAACTTTTGTAATTGTCCATGCTTAGGAAAATATACTGACAAGCTGAAAACCCTAAGCCACTTAAAGTTATCAACACATGGGAGCCTATGATATCACAGTTTGCAAACTCTTCTGTTTGTTAAAAGTACATCTTGTGAGAATTGCTAACAGGAATAATTAAATGTGTTGATTGGCTATTTACCAGTGCCCATTGCACTTCATTTACAGTTTGACACTTTGAAGCTGCAATTTGAGCCCATAGTCCAAGGAGACAAGTAGAAGCAGCCTTTCTTTCACCTGGCTCTCACTTGCCAAACTTTCTGAGTAAAGAGACCAGAGGGCATCATTAATGCATCTCCTGTTCTGCCTGGGTCATGATGGGAAAATAATTTCACACTGTAAGTCATTGGGGAGTAGCTGTACTTAGAGGAAATAGGAAAACATTTATCACAGAACTTATCTGAGGAACTAAATGTTTGGGGAATTCTAGGACTATTAAGAAAAGGCAAAGTGTAAATCTGAGAAAGAAAACTTTAGCTGATGCAAGAGAAGCAAAACAGTGACTTCTACCTTAGTCTATCTTCTCATTTGATGTAAATAGGTTTACAGCACTGACACCATGAACGAAAAAGAGGAGTCATCTGCCTAGGAGATTTCAGAAGTCTCAGGAAAACCATTCAACTAACATCAGACCTCAGCCCCAGCTGGCTGATACAAGAAACTCTTGATTAGATACTCATTTTATTTGTCCCTTAATGAGTAATTTCAAAATTTAAATTTATAAGTAAATTACATACATCAAATAACTTAAGATCCTCCATTAAAAGGGGGCCTTGGTCAGCTGCTGCCACCGATTGTGACATGTATATTTAAGAAGAGGAATGTTTGCTACTGTTAAGCCATTGTGAGTGGCTTAACTTTAAGATTCTAAGTCACTTTAACTGACAAATACACTGAGAATTTTTTTTTTTAGGAGAGCAAGGTACAGGCTTTTATTTAGAGATAAAGTGAAAGGATAGAGCTCCCGGCTCACGCCAGGAGGGGACAAGAGAGTCCCTGCTAAGAATGTTTAACTTGTGTGACTCAGTGATTTCTTTCTCCTGGGAAACATCCAAGACAAACAAATCAGATGATGCTGAGGTTTATGTCCTCACAGTAGAATCAGCTTCAATGGAATATTCTAACCAAGTTAGAATGTTGGAGCAGCATAAATTCACCAAGATATAAGAGATTTGGGAAAGGAGTTTTAGGAGGAGGAGTGATGTGGGAAAGAAGGTCAGGACCTATCAAAGACAAAGTTACTTTCTTCAAATACTTTTTATAGCTGGCCATATACTCAACATGTATTGAAACATTCTGGGAAAGGCATATATCTTATTGAAGAAAAAAAATGTCAATCTGATTCTTACACCATCTACATTATTTGAGTACAGCATCAAAATATCACTCTGACTAATAGTTTTGTTGGTACAATTTATAGTCTGATAAATTTGAAAACATAAATCATTCTTCATGTATCTTTACACATTTAAGTTAAAGTTCAAGCTTTTAGTGACAGTGTATGACTAAACAGAAACTGTGACTCACCAGAATCCACAATTGATTGGAGTTTATATGGTGTGTCCTACTTTTTTGGCAAATATTTATGACTCTCTAAAGACTGGGTTATTGACTTCAAGAATCAAGTTTAAAATCAGTATGGAACTTCCAGTTCACTAATCTCTTAAAGTGGCATTATTATTATCATTATTATTAATAAAGCAGTTCCAACAAACTTCCTTGCTAACACATTTATTTTTAATCTTCCTGAGGGGAAATTTTATGAATAGTCTTCTTTGAGAGGAAAGTGGAAAATGAGACTGTTTTGACTGGAAGTTACCTGGACTTGGGAAAAGGGTGTCATATTGTTGCGATTGCTTTCTTGGTATTTACCATCATACAGAATATCAAGTTAAGGTTCTTTCTGTGGGTGCAGCCAAAAATTATCCTCAAAGAGAACTTATTAGAGGACAGTCTGGGACTCACGGAATCCATGAGAGACTGGAGAACTTAGTTTGGAAATGGGAGGACTGCTAGCCAGCTTTAGAGTCTGGGAAGTGAGAACCGTGATGTACCAAGAGCAGTCTGGTGGTGATCTTATTACGTGGACAGAGTCAAACCCACATGTTGCCCTTGTTTTCTGCTGATTCATCTGAAGATCGCTGTGTCTTCCTTCTGCTGAAGATTTGAATTCTAAAGGAAGCTTTCTAAGAATTTTGCTTGGGTTATCTATCCATGTTCGCTTAAGGGGAAGTACCGTGGGACGGTCTTTTCAGTACAGTTCCAACAGATTCTGTCTAATTGTAATGAGAAATTTCTCAAAAGTTAATTTGATGCCTGTTGGGAAATGGCCTCTGAACAACCGAAGATTAAAAAAAAAAACCTCTGCATAAAGAAATTGAAGCTAGTGTAAAGCTGGGAATATGGAAAGACAAAGTGAGCCTTTCTTCTTTAGTGTACAAATAATAATACTCTTATTATGAGTATTAAAAAGAGAGGCTACAAAGAAAGGCTATAGGACTTTACTACTAAGTAAAAAGTATAGAATCATCTGAGTCATGAACTTATCCCAAGAAAAATGTGGAATCAATATTAAAATCTGAATAGTATTTTGTAAGACAAGGATGACTCATCACCATTACCAATATTGATCTAGGAATTTCAGCTAATGAAGCACAGCAAGGAATATAAGTAAGAATCACAGCTATTGGAAAGGAGATAAAACTTAGCGTTGTTTAAGGATAACATGACCATGTACAATGAAAACACAAGTCAACTGAAAAGCTAAAATTTTATGTATGTCAGCAATAATAGTTACACAGAAAATATAATGGCTTTAAAAGATTTATTCACAATAGGCAAACACACACACACACAAAGTGTAGAATATCTAGGAATAATCTTAAAAGAATGTGTGGGAGTAAATGAAGAACACCATGGACACTTGTTGTAAGGAACAGAAAACTCTAAATGCTCTTGTTCCATTTTTAGAATTTAAGAAAATAGTCTCCCAGGTGAACAAAAGTCAAGGTAATTTTTGAAGCTAGATGTAATTAGAGGCAACTTGTATTACCATATACTACATGAAAAGGTAACTCATAATGTTTTAAAGATGGGCCAGAACAAAACTCTAGTCAGATGATGAAACAAAATATTTAGTCCTGAAACAGACTGTAATAGATTGAAGGATCTAACATAGGCTCAGGAGATCACCAGGCTTGGGGACAGAAATTTATATGCAGGAATGTGCATGTTAGTTTCATTTATTTAGCTGCCTTACCCTAACTTACTCATGAGCATAAGTCGCTATCACTAAAGAAATAAATGCAAATCCCCAGCGCACTCACCATGGAACAGACTATGTGAAATCTATGAGAAACAGCTCAATTGCTAATCAATGGTTATAATTTAGAATGTTTGCTCATCCCCTATTAAGATATCTATTTGAAACCATCATTCGTTACTCTTTTTTCTTTTCATAATGCCATCTTCATAGGCATGGCATGTCTATTCTGATTATACCACCTATTATCCCTCATGTTGAGCTGCTTTGATGCACGACTGCTTCTCTTTCAGTGTAGCCTGGAGCCTAACAAATGACTTTAACTTCATACAGCTTATATTTTACATCCTACTGCACTAGGCATAACCTTGAAATATGATGAAATCCTCCCAGACACTTTCATGAGCTTCAGTAGCAGGTAACAGGCAGAAACTTGATATAATTTTTATTATTTTATAAAAAGGAATTGAAACAATCTAAGTGGTCAACAGTAGGGAAATGGTTTTAAAAAAATCTTTGTATGTCCATACAATGTAACATTCAAAAGTGCTGCTTTTAAGAATTTTAAATAATATAGTTCTTTCAGGAAGTGAGCTATGAGTGATATTTTTATTTTCATTTTGTTTTTATATATTTTCTTTTTTTTCATTTTCTGAATTTCCTATAAATATGAAAATCAGGAAAACCTATTTTAAAAAGATGAAAATCAAGAACATGTAAGAATTAGAATACATATTAACAAGGATTAGTAATAAATAACAAATTATATAACAATTCTTCAATAATAAGATTTGATGTGTACTTTTAGTTGATTTTACAAAATGACATATCACAGAAATAAATAACAAAGTCATTCTAATCTGCATCCCCAAATATAGTCCCATAGTTTCCACCACTGAACGTCTGAGTTAGATGCCACTGTCAATGTCATGACAGCTCATGTAAGGACATGAAAAGTCTTTAAAATGTAGGACCTAGAATTGTGGTCTTGCAAAGCTTCAATACATATTGTAAGAATGACAAGATCACATTTACTGTGTCCCAAACAGGAAGCAACATATAAGCACCATATCTCACTATACATTCTTTGGCTCAAATAATTGATAAGAGAGCCTGCAGTTAGTACATGTGGTTGATTATACTGTGTTCATAAATATGATCACCAGCTGTTGTGTGAAACAGGAAAGTATAATAATTCTATGGATTTGATTCTAAAAATAACTTACACTGAGATGAATCTCTTTTGAAAATCTTACCAAATAGAATCATCTTCAGTGCTCTTCTGAACCAGGGATAGAAAAATGCATAAACCATAGGATTAAAAGTAGAGTTCAAGTAGCCAAACCAAATCAATGCATCATTCAGGGTGGGTGGAATATTATAGCCCAGAAAAGGATCCATGACCATACAGACAAAGAAAGGACACCAGCATATCAGGAAAACTCCCATCACAATCCCTAGAGTCTTCGCAGCTTTCCTTTCTTTGCTTCCATTTTTCTCTTCCAATCCAATCTGAAGCTTCTGATTCACACCATTAATTGATCTTGCCTGCCCTTTAGCTATGAAATATATTCTGTAATAGATGCACAACATAATAGATCCAGGTATATAGAAAGAAGTCATAAAGGCCAGTACCCCAGATGACTTGCTAAAGAAGACAGAGCAACCCCCTATGCAGTCAATGTGTTTACAATATATCTCTTCAGCTCCTTTGAAGTTTAGCTCCAGAAAGATCATTCCAAATGCAAAAAGAGCAGGGACACTCCAGCTAATGAAGATCATCACAAAAATAATCAAGATACTGATCTTGGCTTTGTATCTCAGTGGGTCACACACAGCATAGTAGCGGTCAATGGAAATGAAAGACAAGTGGAAAATAGATGCTGAGCTCAGCATAATGTCAGTGCTGGTGTGAATTTTACAGAAGACTTCTCCAAAATACCAGCAGTGCTCCACAGATCGCACCATGCTATAAGGCATGACTAGGCACCCCAGCAGAAAGTCCACAGTGGCCATGGAATGAATGAGCCAATTAGTTGGGGTATGAAGTTGCTTGAAGTGTGCTATGGAAATAATGACTATCAGATTGCCAATCAGTGTGGTCAGAATTATGAGCACCATTAAACTGTATAGGGAAGCACGGACATCATTTGACCAGCTGCTTTTCACACAGGAAATATTAATTCTATTGTGGCAAAAAGACATCATTCCTGAGGACTAGCCACCACTTTATTTTTTCCGTTGTGTGTTGAGGAATCTTTTTCCAAAATCCATAATCAAGGTAGAGTTCCTTCTTTTATTTCCACATACCCATCCCAGAAACCTGGGAGGGGGAAGAAAAAAGAGTGAATCATTAGTACTTTGATTCCTCTCACTTCTAAGACATGACATTCACCTATCACTTTTTGCTGAAGAATAATTATTTTGGAAAGACCTTTTATTTCTAAGTTTATGTCAGTTGTTCATCAACAAAATTTTGTAACATCTAATTGATGCCTGACACTGTGCTAGAAGTGAAAAGCTGAATTATTAGGCTGAAACATGTGAAACTGCTACTTTTGTAGGTCAGAGAGGGTCAAATGATGAATTTTTCATATGCTTTAATGGAAACAGTCCTTGCTCCAAGGAAAGTCTTGTGAGGGAGGCTCACATTCAAAAGAGTTGATGTAAATTACCAGAAAGTTGAGAATTAAAGTGTTAGTGAAAAAAAAGTGAAAAGTTTTAAATGTGCCTCTTGACCAGATGTAATACCCACCAGTAACTGCTTTTTCATTTGATCGTATGCAAGACATTTCTTACTTTACAATTAATTATAATGGAAAAAATTTACATGCCTTTACTTCCAGTGTGCAAAGCACTTATACATATATTCCATGCATTATTTTGTTCAACATTTTGACATCTGTAATAGCAACACTGTACCCTATAAAGAAGACATGACATATTTCATTAGCCTAATTTTCCTGGCAAGAAATTGAGGCTTAGTTCATAAATCCATTAAAGGTAGAAAATGACCTGAGGTCTCAATTACCAGTACAATTTTTTTTGTTTGTTTGTTTGTTTTTACTGATCCAATTTTTCTTTTCGTTGCAGAAAGCATCAACTCAGATAAATTATTTTCAAGAACATTACACTTTGAACTTTCATGTCAAGAATATAGGATGTTTTGACTAATGGCACCTACTAGTGAAATGTGATATTGTGGTTCAAGTTATATAGGATTTTATTATTCAGACCAAACTATATGTTAAGACGTGATGTGGCATAGAGAGAAGGGCTCAGGGAAGCTGAGCCTCTATGTGGGCTGTGGACATGCTGCTGAAGATCTTTTTTTTTTTGAGCTCTGAAACGCCTTCATAAATTTTTTTTCATGCAATCCTAAATTATAAAACAGGTAAAAATAAAATCTTGTTAAAATAATGATGAGACCTTCTACCAGGCCTCTTTCTGCCTCATTGAAGAACCCCAAGGCTCCGGGACACCCAGTATTTAAATGTCCTTTTTGTTCCCATATGATTCTGTAATTCTCAGCTAAATTCTGGAATTTGTACTATATCTTGCAACATGTATATATTTATCTATGTATATTGCTTATATGTATGTATAGGTAAAGAGAGGGGGAGAGAGAGAGAATTTGGAGGAAGAATGTAAATTTTTGGCAGTCAATGGACAACCTGTCACCATGTTGTGAAAATGATAGAAAATAGCAATGAGTCTTAGAATCCCAGGAATCCAGCTTCCTTTTCATCTCTCCCCATTCCCTATGGGCTGGAAGGTTCAGGACCACACAGAAATCTAAACTTACCCAATACTATAATTAGTGGAATAAAATATTTAGGTATTAAAATGCGTATTTTAATAAACTTGAAACACCTCTCCCCAATCTCTTTCTACCTCCTATTTCCAGGATGATACATGTTAATAACAAAAGAATCTATTAAGATTTATTTTAATAGACACCCAGGCCCATTCCACAACACAACAAAGAACAGACTAAAATTATTTAGTTTATTTGAGCTAAGCAACATTTGAAATTGTGATGAAAATTTAACTAAAAGAATGATGGATGTCTCACTATGGAATTTAAGTGTGCATTCAACTAAACTCTAGGAATTAAGTTATGAATCTTCTGCTTAGACTTTTTCCTCTCTATTTCCCTCTTTTCCTTGTTTCTTTTACTTACACTGCTGACACATTAAAGGAATCGAGCAACACATCCTAATCACTGTTTAGAAGTGTTTGCTGACTAATTACTGCTAGTCAAACAAATATCCTTACCTTATACCATATTGAGTAGGTTTGCTCAGCAGTAATTAGGTCCAAAAGAAGAAAGGGAAGGTGGAAAAAAATATTTGTTAAATTTTAGAAGATTAAATTCACAGAAGATGAAAAAATCATCTTACAATTTTGTATGCCTTGTTTTTTTTGCATCAAAATGTTCAGTTCCCAAATAAAAATCAAACGACTCAGAGGCTTCCTCCTCATATTTGTACATCCTGGTTTCCCATGGGCTCTATTATCGTATCTTGGAAATTGCTGATAATATTGATGGCACTTCAGTAGAATAATTTGCCTGCCCAACTTAAAAAAATATTACACATGATTTTTGTGTATTTTTAAAGTATTACAATTTGTTTTCAAATAGATTTACTTTTTTAAATAAATGCCTTATGGTGATATTATGAGTTGAGTACCTATCTAAGAACATGACACAATATTGTTTTTGTTTCTTTTCTTCCAGCTCTAAGAATTTAGAAAGCTAGAAATGATTATTATCTGCAAATACAAATTATCCAAGTTGAACATACAGTAGCAATATAGAAAGTTAATAAATCTCTCTTTGATTATCTAGCTAAGCAAACAGTTCTGTGCAAATAATCTGATTACCTAATGTTTGAAAATGACAAATGAATTAAAAATATACTGGTAGGAGTTGTAGCTTAAAATAGATGTATCTGGCAGGACAGAAACTCACTGGTAGAGTGCTTCCAACTTCCTAATAAAAGGCTATGGGCACCAATCCCTCCATGCCCTTTGTCTCTAGTTCCATCAACCATGCAGCTCTAATTGTTCAGTGTCGTATTCCCATACTGTTGCACAACGCCTAATCTGAACTCACAAAATCCTCCCAAGTGTGCCCTCTGCCGCCCATGGCCATCACCATACTTCCTCAAACTGTTTTCTAAAGGCTTCCTTCATTTTGTTCTAATTAAAACCATCTCTTCCCTGAGGCTACTTCATCCCCCTGCAGCCTTGTCAAAGGTGTCTGTTTGTCTCCTACATCCCTAATACCCCTTTATACCATAAGAGCTGGAGGAAAAGTACATTTCTCTTGCACTGATTGCCATTGCTGATCATTGTCCCTCCATCCTTCCCAACTTCTACCCCTTGAAAGCTTTGAAGCTCTGTGTTCAGACTATACCTCCTCTAGCTGCAGACATCTACAGACTCCAAAGTCATTTCTCTTTGTTTCTTGAAAATGTTAAGTTCCAACCTACTGTCAGTCTCTCCAAAGCTATTCCTGCCAAAATTCTTGATAATTTTGTTGTCCACATAAATGATCCAATAATGGACTTTCAGTTCCTTGACCCTCTATCTTCCAACAAGCCTGCCTTTTGCTCAGTTTCATCTCACACTTCCACAGCCAACCTCCAGAACCTGTCATTAATCATGAAGCCATTCATCAAGGCCCACCCTCGGTCTTCCCAGCCTACACCACTAGTGCTCTTTTTCAACCCTCTTGAAGCCTTCAATTCATTTATTTTATCACCTTCTAACTGTACCTCATTGTGTCCCTCAGGCTCATCTCTATACTGAATTTAGATTCCAATATTTATTGGCATTATCTTAAATACTCTCCTATTAACATACTTTCTCAGTAAAACCTCAACCCTTGTTAAATCCAGTTTTCTTCTCACTTTGCTCCTACATCTGTGTAGCTGAATGTGACAGAGAAAAACACACAAATGGCCTCACATTAAATTCATGACAAGTATGGATGGTTAGATCAAGAATCCATCCCCATTTTGCTATTACTTTCATTTACCCACTCTGAGATGATTATTTCACAACTCCTTCCTCCTTCAATAGCAAATACCTTCTCTTATCTTCATTCTCAGCTAATGAGCTTGTAACCTATTTTGCTAATAGATGCAATCAGAAGAGAATGTCCACATTCCCACTTCCACGCCTACCCACCAGCCTCCATCTGTTCACATACTTAACCCTTCTTCTTATTACTGCAAATGAACTAACTGTCTCTTATCATATGTGACCCATAACCATCTCTTCATGCCTTTTCAAGGATATACCCAACAATTCCCCTTTCTCTCCTGCATCTTTTAAGTAATTACCTTTGGTATTCAAACGTGTATTAATATTCCATAAGGAGAATGAATTCCACAAAAGAATTACTTTAAACCTACATCTACAGATTACCATCTTATTTCTCTCCTTTTTGAGAGAGAAAAGAAAACTTCTTTGGATCATTTATAGTCCCTGTTTTCCATTCTCTTTTTAAACTTTTGAATCCAGTCTAATGAGACTTTATCATCAGCACTTCACCCAAACAGTTTTTGACCATGTTGTCCTACATTACTAAACCCGGTGGTAAACTTTCAGGCTTTATCTTCGTTGACCCCTCAGATACTTCTTGAAGTAATGTCTTCCCCTGGCTTCAGGGTCACCACCCTGCCATACTTCCAGTACCTCGTGGCTACTCCTTTCAGTCTCCATTATTAGTTCTTCCTCAAGTCACTTACCCAAAGGCTAATCCTTGGCTTCTTCTCTATTTACAACTGCTCCTTAGATGATTTCCCACAGTCTCATGGCTTTAACCAATGTCTACGCTGATGAGTCTCAGACGAATACCTGCAGACTTGGCCATGTCTGTGAACTCTGGACTAACATCTCTGCTGCCCAGAGGATATCACACTATCATGTCTAAAGCCAAACCTCTGATCTCCCCCGTACGAACTGTTCAGCTTCTCTTCCTACCTATACATCTAGGAAATAGCAACTCCATTCTTAAAAATCCTCAGTCCAAAACCATGAAGACATTCTTGACTTCCTTCTCTCATACTTAACAATACAACCAATCATCTGCAAAAATCTTGACTCGTCATTGAAAATTATCCAGAATCACGTCATTTCTCATTGCTTCCACCTTCACCATAACCTTGATGGCCCCAGCCACCATTTTCAAATTAGGGACCTCCCAGCTGGATCCCAGCTTCTTCTCATTTTTAGCCCCTTCTTTTTGGTTTATGTTTAGATTCTTGACCTGAGCTCATAGCCTCTAAGCCAAGAAAAAGTGAATTGGCTCCCTTCTCATAATCCTTTCATAAAAGGTAAAGAATATGAACAAATTCTGTGGAAGGTGTGGAGTGTATGTGTAAATAGAAGATGCTAAGCAGAGGATAAATTTGTTCTGTTCATAATCAGGTCTGAGAATTAGTTATAAAGGCAAAGGAAAGGTGGCCTACAGTGGCCCCTTGGAAACAGCAAGCATGGACTGTGGATGGGGAAGTCACAGCACTTTGAAAACTAAGCTGCAGTCACCGGAGTCCAGGTGAATAGAGCTTGGGAGAGGCAGAAGTTGTAAAGGCTTAGATGAAGAATTTCTTAGCATGTGCAAGTCCTACAGGACAAAGTCACATGAGCTCCAAAGCAGATTTAGGAAGCTGTCAAGAACTCCTCCTCCTTACTCCAAAGAAACTGGCAGCCTTTCAAGGAAATGACAGTAGCATGGCTGGAGTTGCAGTAGTGCTGGACCTTCTGCCAGGAATAGACACTGGCATGTCCTTCCCTGAATGCACAGGCCAAGAGGACATGCAGAGCAGGGCCGAGCAGAAAATGCGGAGCAGCTAAGTTCCTGGGGAAATCAGGGCAGAGGCCACCTGATCCCTTACAGGAAACTACTATTGAACAACTGTCCTTGACCCAGATGAAAGGCAGAATTTCAATGTGTGGGTGGCTTGTTTGGATTCTGACTGTGTTTCTTCTGTGTGGTAATTTTGTAGTTACCACATAATGCAAAATTGAGGATAGAAATCTGAGCCATTATAATTCAGGATTTGATTTTTCTTTTTGCTTTAGAACTTTCTTGGCTATTTTGTACTTGCTGTTATAAGAAAATCTCTAAAGTATATGATACCTTGATTGATTTGAGGGAGGGAATTTAGGAGTAGCCACCCAACCTAAAATTGCAACTAAATTGTGTTTTAACCCAAATAACTTATTGTTTAATGATTTCGTTGATTGCTCTTGGATAATATTAGAGAAATGGTGTGGCCATACAGAAATTATTGCCCTCGAACTTTTGGTAAACTTTTAAGCTTTCAAGTGATTCTTAACCAATCTATGACCATTTGAGTGTCATAAAGAAAATATTATCAGCCAATGAAACCAGCTGAGTTTATGAAAGGTCACAAGTCTGTTATGCACAAAGGAAATAAAGGATTTGAATTATTCTGGGAAAAAGTCATTCACACCCTATCGGAATCTAGTAATTATACCTCCAGTTTGTTCAGAAAACCTAGACGCCCTCTCCCTATAGATAGGATAGAAAATGTTGCCTCTGCATTTGGTTCCAGAATCAAAAAAGTCTGACATTTTAACCAGATGCTAAAACAGAAAAATAATGGTTAGGATAAGATTTTCTGAAAGGGTGTTCAAGACCCAACTGAAAGAGCAGTGGGTGTAGCAAGATTAAACTCTCTGATCTAGCAAGATCCTACCTTGCATGAGAGTACCGCCATCTGTTATGTGTCCTCATCAGTGTTTCTGGGCAAATAGAAACTGCTGAAATTTGCTGAGTCCTCCCTCTCTGCATGGCTATCTCACTTTATTATCTAAAGACACCTGGTATGTACATGCATTCATAGCTAATACAGTCCACAATTTAACTTTATGGCAGATGTAAGTTGGTTTCTTCCTACATATCCAAAACCCCAAAATAATGTACTTTCACAGGAACAAAAATTAAGCTGACCTCAAACTTCTCAGGAATCCTGAATGCTTTACCTTAATGGAGCAGTCTACATAAAGTTATGAGGAGAAAAATATTTGAAACCAGAGAGTTTCATATTCAGGAAATACATCTTCATGGGACTGTGAAAGATGATCTATCATACTCAAATGCTCATAAAATATACTACCCATGTACCCTTTTTGAAAAATTACTTACAAAGAAGCATTATTTGCTTGTGCAAAGGATCTCAAGAACTGGGAAGCTAAACCATAAAAGAACTAATAATTGCTAATAATAAAATAATGATAACAATTACTACTAATAAGGAGAACTATAACTACTAATTAATGTAAATCAAATATAGGGTTGAGTTTAAAATAATTCTGGCAAATTTTGCTTTAAAATTGAAATGTAGTTGATGAAGAGATACATTTTCAAAAGCTTGAAGAAATTCACACCCTTTAAGAATTGGAAGCAAGCATTATAAACAATTCTGTGAAAGAAAGGCTTCTGCCAAGGGGACTCTGATAACCTGATCTTCACAGGTGCCCCAAAATTCTACACCTCTGATAAAAGCCATTGAAAAAGTTCAAAAGCCATTTAAGAAAGCACAGTAGCAGCACTGTTTGAAGCCAAGTCAGTTAGGAAAGGTGGCTATTCTAGAAGCAGACAGATGAGAACTTTAAACAAGGTTTAGTAAAAAAAAAAAAAAAAAAAAGCTGCAAAGATCAAATTAGAGCACAAAGAAAGGTTCTGAAACCAAAACGGTATCAGGTATTTTTTTTAAGTCCATAGAGGAATTACAGAAGAGTATAATCACAACTGAAAATGGAATTGCTGACCTTGTGAGACGAGTGGAGAAATAGCATGTATATGAAGTTAAAATATAAAGAAATAGTAATTCACTCATTCTTTTTCAATAAATATTGATTGAATGCCTTCCCTCTGTCAGGCTCTAGATGCTGTGGAGACAGTGGTATACAGACACAACAAAACATCCTACCCTTGTGGAGCTTATATTCTGGTGTCAGAGGAAGGAGAGAAACAAGAAACATTATAAATAAATAAATGTTAAATTGCAGTGGTTTTTAGAGAGAAAAAATAAGGCAGGAAGAAAGATATAAAATGTTTAGGGAGAGGATTAAAATTCAGGGTAAGGTAATCACAGAAGATTATAAGAAGATGACTTTCAATTAAGTATCTGCAGGAAAGTGAGGAGCTAACCACATGGCTATCTGGGAGAGGAGCAATACAGGTAAGAGTACAGCAGGTGCACAGGCCCTGAGGTGGGAGCACGGCTAATGTGCTTGCAGAGTAGCAGCTGTCAGTGCGGTTGGAGCAGAGCAAGCAAGAAGAGGAAAGCAGATGCGGAAGCCAGAGAAGCTACATGGGGTTACAAGGAACAGGGCCTTTCGGGCCACAGTAAACTTTCAGCTTTGACTTTGAGTGAAAAGGAAAGCACTGGAGGGTCTGAACCCAGCAACATGTTCTGAAAGGGCCTAACAGATTCATTCAGGCTGTTATGTTGAGAATAGAGGAAGAGGGCAATGACAAAAGTAAGATGATTAGGAAGCAGCTGCAATAACCTAGTGAGAGAAGATGGTTTGGGCCCAGGGCAGGGTTTGTGAGTGTGGAGAGAAGGGGTCAAATTTGGGGATGTTCTGAAGATGCAAGAGGCAAGATTTGCACTGAGACTGAATGTGGGCTGGGAGAAAGTCAACAAGAGAAATAGCAGGGCTTTTGGTTTGAACAGCTGGAAGGGTGGCGTCCCGTTTACTGAAATGGAAAGGATGGTGGATGGATAAGGGTAAGAAGCAAGAGGAAATTGGGAGTTCAGTTTTGAATTTGTGAGGTTGGAGCTGTGTGCTGGAGAGCGAGGCTGTCAGTGCCCAGGTGCCTCTGCTCGAGTCTGGGCTTGGCCATTCCCTGGTTCTGCAGCCCAGTTCACACTGCCCAACCTCTTGGGGCTGCAGTTTTCTTATGTGGAAAAAAATCTATTTTCTGGGCTTTTAAGAGGCTAGAATGAGTTAATATTTCTGCACAGTGTTTATCAAATAAGTAAACATCCTAGAGAAATGTTAAGGGAATGTATAAGAAGCATCATGAAACTTTTTCAAGAACACATTGTATTTAAATCAGTATAAAAACGATGGATGGCAGTCACTATAGGCAGAGGGGACAGAGAGCAGGCAAAGGGGATAAACAGGGAAAAAGCAATAAGATGCAATGAAACAAAAAGAGGTAATGTGTCTTAAAGGGAAGGGACTGTTCATTCACTGATATAGCCCCAGGCCAGGAACATATGCTGAACACAAATTGAATGACTGAAGAAATGAAGTGAGGAGTTCATTAACTCATTTCTGTGTCTCCTGTGGTCAATAAAAATTAAGGTACATACACTTAGCCTGGGTCTGATTCCAGAGATGAAAGGAGAAAATCTTATAGGCATCCATACAGAAATTCCTTGATTGTGGTGATGATATCACAGGTGTTTACATATATCCAAACTAATCAAGTTGTACATGTTGAATATGTACAGTTTTTTGCATATCAATTATGCCTCAATATCTCTATTTAAAAATAATAATAAAAAATGGAAGAGGACCTGGTAGCATAGGACTTATCTATAATTTTGGAACCCAGAGGGTGGTGGAATTAGCTTAGAAACTATTAAAGAACTAGGGCGGCAACTCGGCAATCCTATATTCAGCCAAAACAGTAATCATATGAAGGCAAAAGAAAGACAGCAAGTATACATTTATGACCACTTTCTGAAAAACTCTGCGAAATACTCTAACAATTATCAAGATTAGATCAAAAGAAAAATTTCTAAAGAGCAAGAGATGAAGAATAAAAACAACAATAACAAGTAATATTATCTAAATTAAGATATATAAAAAAGGACACAATGCAGTTTTTGATAAACAAGGATATTTGAAATTAAAAAAACAAAGTTCAGGAAAACACTTAATATTATCTTGGAACTTAAATTCTCAACCATCTCAATAACCCCCAATTGTTATCAGGGTTGGTGAGGGGCTGGCAAGTTAAGTTTCTTGCCTGAACCATAAGATGCATGGCTAGTAATATAATTTGAAAAGCTTCTCTGGAAGTATTTTTTAAAGTTTAAAATGACCATATTGTTTTACCCAGCCAAGTAGTCAGTGCAACAGTTTTTGTAAGAGCAATAAAAGTAATAAGTTAAATAATCTGAACTTTCTATGAGACATATATTCCTCAGAAGATACAATATGTTTAATAAGATATTAATTTGGATGAGTTGGTTATTTTTATAGAAAGACATAGATGTCAAAGATATCTTGTCAAATAAAGAAAAATGTTAGTGAAGTGTCTTAAAATACCATGTACAGGGACACACACACACACATATATATTGTAGAAAGTAGGTATGTAATGTTATACTCCAAGATCTCAGTATTATTTACTCAGAAATGGTGAGATCGAATTTTAAATAATTAAACTTGGAATAATTTTAGTAAGTCATTCAAATAATTTAAATAATTAAACTTTTATTTGAAAAAAATACTCTTGTGTTATACATCTGTGCAGAGGAAAATAGCACTAAAAAAAGACAGTTCACTGTGAAAAAAGGAATTAATGCTAAATTTTAGTAATAATTTTTCCTGGGTGGTGAAATATTGGATGAGCTTTACTTTCTTTTCTATAATTTCCATATACTCCAAGTTTTCTGCTATGAGAATGTTTCACTTTCATAAACAGAAAAACCAAATTAAGTGTACTGTCTATAAAGTGTTTCAAATGAAGCTTTACATGAAACTTCAGAAAACTATTGCTGAATAATTAGTAATAAATTATATTATTTGTGCTTATAACAGTGTATAATTTTTACATGAGTTATTTATCCATCTTAGCTTTTGCTGAAATCATACTTTTGCTACTGAACTGAACCCATATCCTGTTTTTGTTCTACTATACAAATTTGGACACAAAATTAGAAATGGACTTGGTTATAATTTTATTACAAAAATATATTTGTAGCTCTGTAATTTATCCAGCATTCTTTATTAAAATATTTAAAATATTTTTGAAAAATATTTTAAGAGAGGGAAAGAGACAAGAGACTGGGAAGCAAAATTTCCAAATATTCAAGTCATGAATCTTGAGGTGGGACATCACTTGGAGCAAACTGTTCCTGTTTTGAAGAAACAGGAAACATGGCAAATCCATTTGTTTGCTTATACATCAACATAGACCAATAGATAGGGGAGAAAAACAATCTCCAGCAATATTATGGTAAAGTAAATAGACTACGTCTGAAAGTGTTTCTGCTATATAAACATGCATAAGATAGTACATATCAGATTTAGATCATTATAACTAAAATATTCTTAGGTTAGTCAATCAAATATATGGTAAATACATGATGCATATATAAGCACCACACACACACACACACACACACACACACACACACACACAAAGTGTGAAGTCATTGGGAAATGTGCCGGTAGTTTTCTCACCAAACATTTGTGCAAATAAGATATTAGTTCTGTAGTTTAATAGTTAGAAACATGAGATACAATTTAATTTCAAGACTTGTAAAAACCTCTATGAAGATACTTTTATTACATTAACACCAGCCATCACACACAACATGAAATTTTCTCCTTTGTTTACAAGAAAAAGAGATTTAAAAAATCGTGTTTCAACTTTTCAAATTTCCTAGCTTTCCATAGGTGAATTTGTAATGAAAGTGAAACATTTTTAGAAGCACATGTAAAGCAAACTATTTAAAAGCATATAACTATTTTTTTAAACTTCTCTTACTAACACGAGCATTAAGTAACCAAACTATGCTAACCTTTTATAATCTTCCTTTAAATAATCCTAAATTTTTATATGTGACTAAGTACCAAACCACAGATAAATCTTACTCTTCAATCTTCTCCCTGCAAAAGATTACCTAGGTCCCTGGGTTAGCCTCCACAATGTGGAGTGGCCCTTCACTGCACTGAGACCTACCTTCTCACGTAAGAGTGAACCAAAGGAGTGGATAAGCCGACAGCAAACACTGCCGTTGGGAAAAGGCCATCTGCATTTGTCCCCTGCACAGCTGCTGCTGGCTAGCACCACAGCTGTACCATGATAGGCCACGGTTAACATGAACACAATGACGCAAATATTAAAACTGAAAAAGATAAGCTGATAATAAATCTTTTTGAAAGAAGTTAACAGTATATTATCAAGAAATATAACTGAGAGGTGCTTTTCTTCTAAACCAGCATCAGGAAACTAGCAGTCAGTAAACCACATAGAGATGGTAAATATTACCATTACTTTAAAAATAATCTCTAGCATGGGCCACCAGAAACCACAGTCATGGGTGTTAACAGCATATAAATGAAAACACATGTCCATTAAAACGTCCTTAATTGTTGATTGATTTGAAAGAAAAGTATTCTTCTATTAAACATCTGTGCAGAGGAAAATAGCTAGCACTAATAAAACAGTTCACTGTCAAAGCAGACTATTTGTGCCTGACAAAGGAATATTTAAAAAAAAAATAGAATGCATTTCAACCCAATAACATCTTATTGTTGGAAAAATATTTAGAGCAGTGGCTTTCAAACTTTTAAAAATCACAATAGGAAGAAATATATTCATGACTCAATACACATGGAAGTATGCATCCATAACAGAAGTAAATGGTTTAGTTTAAAAATACATTTATCTCATTCAATTCATTCTGGTATTTTCTGTGTTATTCTATTTCATTCTTTTAATAGTGGGATTTACACCCCAATAATGTTACTAGTCACAATTAGAAAAACACAGCTTTAAAGGTTATATGGTCATACATATTTAGCCCATCAATTTTCTAATTCCTATATATAAAACTTCCTAAATAACCAGCCTCCTATACACGGAGCCAGGGTCATCAGTACAGAAGAATGAATAGCTAAGCAAGGGCAATTTCTCCTCTACTTCTATGCATTATTCTGTCACAGGAAATCCTACAATCATCATAATAGGTTGATTATTCCAGTTTTTCACTCTCCTAGCATCTACACCTTTGTTTTTGCTTGGTGTGGAAGTAGAGTGGAAGATACTTCTCTGTCCTTTGAACTTGAGCTTTGCCATTTGACTTGTTTTGGCCAAAAGAATGTAGACAGAAATAAAAGTATGCCCATTCCAAGCCTAGTCCTTAGGAAGACACACATATTTATGAACATACTCTGTGCCATCCCATGAGGAGAGCATGCCCCGGTGAAGCTCTCTTGTCCAAGGCGGAGAAGTAGGTGGAACAGACTGGAGCAGGAAACTATGTGGCATATAGCAGAGCCACCCTAGCTGACCCCATAGATTCATAAGCACAGGTTGCTGTTGTTTTAAGCTACTGAGTTTTGGGGTGGTTTATTACACACAGAATTTTCATGGCAATAACTAACTGGGTTAATCATATTTCTGAAATAAGGCACTGAGATCTACTACACCATTCTTCAGCCTTGGAGAAACACTGACACAATACAATGGATTACCTGTGCTCTTAATAGCTATTAACAAAAGCTGTAATAACAAAAACAAAAAGAGCATAAAATGAAAATCACCCTTTACTACTGAAGTTGAACTTCTACTAGATGAATATAACACCTGCTTCAATATTTATAGATATGACCTCACCAAAAAAGAAAATTACAGACCAATATCCCTGATGAACATAGATGGAAAAATACTCAACAAAATATTAGCAAACGGAATCCAAAAATACATCAAGAGGATCATACACCATGATCAAGTGGGATTCATCCCAGGGATGCAAGGATGGTACAACATTCAAAATCCGTCAACATCATCCACCACATCAACAAAAAGAAGAACAAAAACCACATGACCATCTCCATAGATGCTGAAAAAGCATTTGACAAAATTCAGCATCCATTCATGATTAAAACTCTCAACAAAATGGGTATAGACGGCAAGTACCTCAACATCATAAAGGCCATATATGACAAACCCACAGCTAACATCATACTTAACAGCGAGAAGCTGAAAGCTTTTCATCTAAGATCGGGAACAAGACAGGGATGCCCACTCTCTCCACTGTTATTCAACATAGTACTGGAGGTCCTAGCCACAGCAATCAGACAAAACAAAGACATACAAGGCATCCAGATTGGTAAAGAAGAAGTCAAATTGTCACTATTTGCAGATGACATGATATTGTACATAAAAAACCTTAAAGACTCCACTCCAAAACTACTAGAACTAATATCTGAATTCAGCAAAGTTGCAGGATACAAAATTAACACACAGAAATCTGTTGCTTTCCTATACACTAATGATGAACTAACAGAAAAACAAATCAGGAAAACAATTCCATTCACAATTGCATCAAAAAGAATAAAATACCTAGGAATAAACCTAACGAAGGAAGTGAAAGACCTGTACCCTGAAAACTACAAGACACTCCTAACAGAAATTAAAGAGGACACTAACAAATGGAAATGCATCCCATGCTCTTGGCTAGGAAGAAGCAATATTGTCAAAATGGCTATACTACCTAAAGCAATCTACAGATTCAATGCAATCCCTATCAAACTACCAACAGCGTTCTTCAATGAACTGGAACAAATAATTCTAAAATTCATATGGAACCACAAAAGACCCCGAATAGCCAAAGCAATCCTGAGAAGGAGGAATAAAACAGGGGGAATTACGCTCCCTGACTTCAAGCTCTACTACAAAGCCACAGTAATCAAGACAATTTGGTATTGGCACAAAAACAGACCCACAGACCAGTGGAACAAATAGAAAATCCAAACATTAACCCAAACATATACAGTCAATTAATATTTGATAAAGGAGCCTTGGATATACAATGGGGAGATGACAGCCTCTTCAGCAGCTGGTGTTGGAAAAACTGGACAGCTACATGTAAGAGAATGAAACTGGACTACTGTCTAGCCCCATACACAAAGGTAAACTCAAGGTGGATCAAAGACTTGAATGTAAGTCATGAAACCATAAAACTCTTAGAAAAAAACATAGGCAAAAATCTCTTGGACATAAACATGAGCAACTTCTTCATGAACATATCTCCCCGGGCAAGGGAAACAAAAGCAAAAATGAACAAGTGGGACTATATCAAGCTGAAAAGCTTCTGTACAGCAAAGGACACCATCAGTAGAATAAAAAGACATCCTACAGTATGGGAGAATATATTCATAAATGACATATCCGATAAGGGGTTGACATCCAAAATATATAAAGAACTCATGCACCTTAACAAACAAAAAGCAAATAGTCCGATTAAGAAATGGGCAGAGGACATGAATAGACACTTCTCTAAAGAAGAAATTCAGATGGCCAACAGGCACATGAAAAGATACTCCACATCGCTAATCATCAGAGGAATGCAGATTAAAACCACAATGAGATATCACCTCACACCAGTGAGGATGGCCAACATCCAAAACACAAACAACAACAAATGTTGGCCAGGATGTGGAGAAAAGGGAACCCTCCTACACTGCTGGTGGGACTGCAAATTAGTTCAACCATTGTGGAAAGCAGTATGGAGGTTCCTCAAAAAACTCAAAATAGAAATACCATTTGACCCAGGAATTCCACTCCTAGGAATATACCCTAAGAATGCAGCAGCCCAATTTGAAAAGGACAGATGCACCCCTATGTTTATTGCAGCACTATTTACAATAGCCAAGAAATGGAAGCAACCTAAGTGTCCATCAGTAGATGAATGGATAAAGAAGATGTGGTACATATACACAATGGAATATTATTCAGCCATAAGAAGAAAACAAATCCTACCATTTGCAACAACATGGATGGAGCTAGAGGGTATTATGCTCAGTGAAATAAGCCAAGCCAAAAAAGACAAGTACCAAATGATTTCACTCATATGTGGAGTATAAGAACAAAGAAAAAAACTGAAGGAACAAAACAGCAGCAGACTCACAGAACCCAAGAACGGACTAATAGTTGCCAAAGGGAAAGGGACTGGGGAAGATGGGTGGGAAGGGAGGCATAAGAGGGAAAAGGGGGCATTATGATTAGCAGATGTAATAAAAAAAAGAAAAAAAATTCTAGATATTAAAGGTTGGCTCAAGGAATAACCCCCAAGTTCACTTCTTATTAACTGTACTTAGAAAATATTCATCTTTTCCAAAATAAGCTCAGTGTTTGCCTCAATCACACATATCCCTGTCATTTTATGAGTGAGTTTTCTTTGCAACCAAGCACAATACCTCACGGACTAGATTTTATTAAGCTCTAGGAAATCAGAGATCTTACCTGCTTTGATCATTGCTGTCGCCCCATTGCTTAAAATAGTACCTGCAAACCATAAACTCAATACATATTTGGTGGTTGAATGATGTTGACCTACTGATTAAATTAGTTGTTTGTATTTTTAAAGCTTTTTACATTGATGAATTACATTGATGTGGAATTCTCATAGCTCCATTTGTGTGAATTACAAAACTATACTGCAGTGAATCTTTTCACTTTATGTTGAGTTCTTTCTTTTAACATGAAATTTTATTTAACTCACAAATAGTGGGTGCTAGGCTTCTGGGATAAAAGATAATTATGATTCTTCCTTCCAGGAATAGGTAACTAATGGTGAGATAGACATGCAAACATCTGTGCACAGTACAATATTCACAGTACAATAGGAAACTGCTAAATGGAAACAGAGAGACTGTGTTATGGGAGCACATGACAGAGCTCTTGAAGCCGTATGCTGTAGCCAGGAAGAGCTTTATGCAGGTCAATATAAACTGAATCTGGGAAGATCTCAGAAGACTTCACAAAAAGGCTAAATTTAGAATAGGGAAGTATACACAAATTTTTTTTTAATCTTAAGAAACTAATTTCATAGTTGACAATTAAAGTCCTTTAATCAGTAGCAATCATGTTTTAAATTTTATAATCTTATTCCAGCATCTTTTTTATCAACAGAAATGTATTCAGTGTGTACATTACTCATTCCAAGTAAAATTTCTTTCTTTCTGTTAAACACACATAAACACACTAAAAAAAAAATAAAAGAAACTAACAAATGTCTCTTCTTTTTTGCTATTTTGTAATGCTTTTTTCTGAAATATATTTAACATATAACATTGTATAAACTTAAGGTGTACAGAATGATTTGATACATTTATATATTATGATTTTCATTGTATCATTAATTGTCTTAATTCCCATTCTCCAAATCCAAAGCTCAGGATTGCTTTACACTGTGATCTCATTTGTAAAGAACAAAATTGAGTATCTTGACTTGTATTTGGAATAACAATATCATTTTTATAAATGGCATGTTTGTGTAGGTAGGTTGATGAGGTTTTCAAAACATATCTTTAAAATTATTTCTATTATGTGTGAATAATACTAACTGAATGGTTAAGAATTACTTTTACTTAATCCTCACAATAACTAAGTGAAGTAGCTATCATTATTTCCACTTTCAGGTTATGATAAGTTTGGAAGAGTTTAAGTGAATTTTTCAAATGTCTTATTACCAGCAAATGGAGAAACCAGAAATCAAGCCACATCCACGCTTTGAAGAAATATTTCACACTACCTCCAGAGGCAAGCTGTGTAATATTCATAGCAGTTCATTACTGAAAAAATATCACAATCTCACATGACTATTTAAATAAAAGAAGAAAAAAATGTAATGAAGTGGACTGAGTAAAGGGAGGAAGGAGTAAGTAGGGAAGATCTGCCCCAGGGGACATTAGGCAATATCTGGAGACAACTTTGATTGTCACAACTCGAAGGGCGGCCAGGGGGCGGGGGGCCTGGGGACGAGAACAGGGAGGGTACTATGAGTATCTAGTGGGTAGAAGCCAGGGATTCTGCTAACATCCTGCAATGAACAGGACAGCCCCACAAATACTCAGTGAAAAACGGCAATGGTGCCAAGGTTGAGAAAGCCTGGCTTCATCTGATACTCCCAGTCATTATGAGTATGAAGACTCTCTTAATTAATATTTGGAGAAAAAACAATTTTAAACTGCATTATTCAAGGAAAATTAGGATTTCAAGGCAAAGAGAAGGTGCCTGACAGAATGGGGTTAGGATAGGACTAGAAATAAAAAACAATTATTCACTTTCCCGTTCTACTGAAAACTCTATACAGGGGCATGTTGCCAAATCTCTGTGAACATCAGCTTCCTAATTGTAAAATGAAGAGCTGGCCATTTTTGAATAAATCTTAATGACGGCATGCACCATGTTCTGGGCATGCATGCAGGCTGCCTGTTGATTTGAGGTTCTAGGGGGACGCTCCTGTATCTCCATGAATACAGAGACCATGTGCTATGTTCTTTACTAGATCCTGGCACATAAATGTGCTCAATAACTGCTAGGCAACCAATGGACTGAGATGTCTAGCAGATTAGCTGAATGTTCATGTCTATAACACAAAAGAGGTCAGAACTTGTGATAATTGATTCAGAAGGCATTAACCTGCTGGTAATAGTTGAATCTGTCTGGAGCAGAGGATTAAAAAAAATCCTGAAGACAGAAAGAAAGAGGAAGATGGTACTGTGAGGAATGCCGATATGTAAGTGAAAGATACTTTAGCATTGGGAAGAAATAAAGAATAGACCAATACAGCCGAGAAGGAAAAAGGAATTTTAAGATGGAGTCTTAATAAAGTATACCAAGTGGTGTAAAATGCTAGAAAGTGGCAAAGGGTATGGTCTGAGAATAAGGTCATAAGTTAAATAAGGTGTCATTAGTGATTTCGGAGCAATGTCTGCAGTATCGTGGGCCACAGGCAGGGGTCAGAAGAAAGCAAGATTCATGAAATTAGGAAGGTATTTTATAGTGAGGAAATATAGCCAGGTTAAATTAAATTTTTGAGATGGGACTATGAAAGGAATGTGAGAAATAGAATATTAGTTTGAAGGGACAGGAAGCTCGGAGAACTGTAAGGCAAATATAAATGAAACGTAAGAGGCTGAATTCTACCTACTGAAAATAAGATAAGAGACTCCCTTCCGTCCTTTTCTTTAGAGCTTTTGCTTTAGAAAACTTGTAAGTTCTTTCCCTGTCTCTTTGAAGTATCTGTAAATCTTCTGTAAAGCTAAATAAACCTCTTGTCAGTATTAGGAGCCAGGATGGTTTTGCTTATGGGCCTGGGAGCCATCTCTTTGAAATGGAGTCATTAAGGGAGACAGAGCCCCTCCTCCCAGTCTCTGGTGAATGAGCCTAACCTCAGCAGACACCTCACTCCCAAGGTGCAAACTACCTTTTGTCATAAAAAGTTTATTTTTCCTTTGGTTAAAGCGCATGAGCTAACCCAGATGATCACCCCAACTACAAGTGAGTTTAGGATAAACTATGTGTGACAATGTGTCAGTGCTGTTACTTTAGGACTAGTTACAGTTTATCTTGAGAACATGTATGCATACACAGAAAGGGATTTGTTATAGGGAATTGGCTCACACCATTATGAGGCTGACAAAGCTCAGGCCTGCAGGGTGAGCCAGCAAGTTGGAGACCTAATGGCATAGTTCCAGTCCAAGCAACGTCAGGCTCAAGACCCAAGAAAAGCCAAGGTTTCAGTTTAAGTGGAAGGCACAAAAAAGCCAATGTCCTAATTTTAAGGCAATCAGGCAGAAGGAATTCTCTCCTCCTCAGGGAGGGTCAGCCTTTTTCTATTCAGTCTCTCAACTGATTGGGTGAGGTCCACCTACACTAAAGAGGCACTCTGCTTTACTCAGTCTATTGATTTCAGTGTTACTCTGATCTCCAGATATCCTCAGAAATACACAGAAAAATGTTTGACCAAATATCTGGGCACCCCATGTCCCAGTCAAGTTGGCACATACAATTAGCTGTTACAATGTCCAGAGTGGATTGTATCACTTGGCTGCAGAAAAGGGTGAGATTTTTGTCTGTCCTTGCAATCTCTTATCAGATTGCCTGTGATGGGCATCACATTCTCTGCCAATGATTATTCAATAATAAAATTGTTTTCTTTCTCCTCTGCCTGTGTGGAGTGGTTTCCTGGTTTGGGGGAAGATTGTGTTTTTAATTATATTTCCCTAGCAGAAGCATTTGCTGGTTTGATTAGCATACATGTGAAAAGTTTTGTCAGCCACCAGGACAGACAAGAGGGAAAGAAAGAACAAACATCAAAGGACAGGTATTTAATGGAAGGTGATGGGATCAGAAATATGGGAAGCTAAGAGCCTTAAAAAGAAGAGGAATTCTTCCCTTTCTTTCCTCTTCCCAATTCTGTTGGTTTGCTAGGGCTGCTATAACAAATGCCACTGGCTGGGCTTAAACAGACACTTATTTTCTCAAAGTTTTGGAGCTGGAAGTCCAAGGTCATGGTGGTGGCAGGTGTGGTTGCTCCTAAGGCCTGTGTCCTTAGCTTACAGATGGCTGACTTCTTGCTGTGTCCTCACATTATCTTGCACATTCCTGGTGTCTTTAAAAGTATCCAAATTTCCTCTTTTTACAAGGACACTTAGTGAGATCAAATTAGAGCCCACCCTAATGGCCTCATTGTCACTTTCCTCTTTGAAAGCTTCCATCTCCAAATACTGTCACATTATAAGGTACCAGGGGCTGGAACTTAAACATATGGATTTTGGAGGTACACTGCTCAGCCCATATCCCCAACCCATGAAATTTCACTCATCCGTCAAAACCCAGTTGATACGCTCTTTTCACCTTCTAATCCAAATCATTTCCTCTCATCCCATCTCTTCCTTAGCACTTTATCTTTTTTTAATATACTGTTTTGTAATGCAGTTATTCATTTACTTTTGTTAGAATTTATTTTAAATAAATTAAATAATGCTGTATTACAAACATTCTCTTGCAAACACACACAAATAATATTAACTGAATTAATGGTCATGTGAGTGGAACTGATATTTGATCATGGTAACTTCCCTTGGACCTTGGAATTTTTCTTTTTCAGTGCTCCCTGTCTTTGCTGAAACTGTTGCCTCTCATCAAAGGACATAACTAGGCTTGAGAATTCTTTTAAATAAAGTGAGTAGACTGACACAGGTCATCTCTGGGACTTTTCCATCTCTAGTTTTGTATCCATCTAGTAATTCTCTGATTCATTCATCCATTCAGTAATTATGAGTTGTGTTCAGTTCAGAGCCCTGAGGACCAAATGCTAGCTGGTCTCATAAACCTCCTAAAACTCCTTTCAGAAACCTCATAAAACCCCTTTCAGAAAATAGATCGACTGATAAATAAAATTATCCCAATGCCACCTGAATGTTTTCATGAACATTACGGGAAGGAGCTTTAGAGGACTGTCTGTATATGTATTCTTTGGCCACCACAAACAGAAGAATGGAATGTAACAAGGAATTCAGCTTACACATTTCAGGAAGGATATTTCCTCTTTCTGAGCCCACCCTGAGACAAGACACCTTGAATGTTAGTTTCTTCCTGAATTGAATCTCTGACCCAGATATTATGTTCACCTGACCGCTAGAGGGCAGCCTTCTACTAATTTTTGTAGGGTGTGGGTTTTATACTGGGTTCTTCATCCCTCCTCCAAGGGCCCCAGAATGGAGTAAACCAGCTTGAAATAACTTCATCCTGTGGGGAGAGATAAACCAGGACAATGATTTATAATAGTGAATTTCCCATAGTGTTCTCAGAAGGTTCTCAGAAACTTCTCTCACATCTAAGAACTCTTAAAGACAAAATCTGAACATACTGCTCTTGTGAGCACTGCCTAATTTTGGTTATGGTCAATAATAAAGAAGAGAAATAATAAGGAGGAAGAGGAAAGCAAAGAAGAGAGGTGACAGAGAAAGAGAAAGAAGAGGATGAAACATGGGAGGAGGAAAAAGGGGAGAAGGAGGAAGAGAAGAGGGAGAGGGGAAAAGGAACAACTTTGACTGAACCTGTGCCAGTCACTGAACCTGTGTGAAGAGCATTACATGAGATCTCTAGTTTATTCCCATAACAACTCAAAATAACATACCATTTTTATTATTGCTTTACCAAGGAGGGAACTGAGAGTTAGATAAGTTATCACCAAGGGGCAGCAGGAATTTAATTCCAGATTTGTCTGACTCCAGATTCGCAGCTCCGAAAGACTGTCAGGAAATGGGGAAAAAGTTCAAATTAAGGGTTTTCCTTCTTTATTGCTGATTTTCCCCACAGATCCTCCAAATAGCTGGAGAGGAAAACACTGAGATAACTACATTAATTATAACTTTACTTCACATCCATCTATGGATAGGTGGGCAGGGAAAACATTAATTACAAGCTAAACTGATGAACACACTAATAGGAATTTCAAAACATTTTCAAAATAATATTTGTAATTGTCTTAACCACTAAAATTATTATAGTATATTTTTGTCCATAGTCTCTGAAGAGAACTTTCATATATTTATTTCAGATAAAATTAAATGATATATATGCACTTAGAGAATATTTTCAGGCTATCATATTTTATTTTTTTTGTTACAGTGTTTTTATAATCCATCTCTACAACTAGTTTCCTAGAACTAGGTACATACAATGGCAGGCTTTTCAATTAATTGCAAAATCAAATAAAACCCTCAGTAACTATCTTTGATAGAGAAGAGTGAAATTTATCATAAGAAGAAAAAAATGAGCTAGTTCACAATTTCAGTTAAATCAAAATTATAATGTTAAAACAGTATTTTGTGATACCAGTATTTTTGTAAATCAATTCAAATTTTTTCTGATCAACATGACTACAGAGCACATTGCCCAAACATTAACTGTTTATCAAATAATCTACCACCATACTAACAGGTGGGCCTTATTTGCTTAGGCAGAAGTTCAAAGTTTCTAGAAGGTATTGATGGCTAAAGGGCTATTAACACTGATAAAAGCTCTTGCCATATTTCTGTAGCTGGACCAGCATACAGAACTGATTTAAAAATAGAAAGATTAACAGAGCTCACACTTTTGTTAACACAGTTTTACTGATTCTTCTAAACTTACCTCCCAAGGCTGAAAAATTCCCACTCTTTATTTTGACAGTCTTCTTCCAGTGTCTCAAGGAGTATTGTTGTTTTCCATGCCACATCGACAGATATGACCAATCTTTGTTCCAGGATATATATATGTTTTAATATTAATCATGTCCTTTTACCTTAGACCACACCCTACTTTCTGTCAAAGTCTGTGCCTATTGACTATAAGGAATATAACAGCTCTCTTACAAAATAAGGATGCAATTGAAATCTTGCTTTAATAATCACTGAGCAAAAAAATCAGCGTCCAGCACTTCAATCCATCAGGATTAACACTGAGTCCCTCAGGAAGCCACAGTCTAGCATGGCTATGTAAGAAAACACTAGTAACCAAGAATGCTAGAGAAAGCACTGAACATGAAGTTAAAAGAAGTTGTTTTGAAGATCTGATACACGTAAGTTAGAAGATTTGAAAATGACACTGCTTTCTAAGATAATATGGAGAAAATGTGCCTACTTTGTGTAATAAAAGAAAATGTATGTTAAAGTGTTTTTGTAAACTTTAAAACACTATATACAAAACATCAATGATAACTTTATATACTCTAGGCAAGAAGTTACAGGTAAAGTTGCCTTCAGATCAATGGAAAGGGCAGAGCAAGTTTGCAGGAATTGGTGGTATTGGCTTTCAATTGGCAGGTACATGGGGCTGATGACAAAATAATGGGGCAGCAGGCAGAAGTATAATGTAACTATAGGTTGGAGAATAAAGGAATGATAAATAGCAACCCTGGTGACTCATGGACCACATTAATTATTTATTAAGTGATTTCTATATAAAGTTGAAGAAGAATGTTAAAACATATGCCTCTGAGGAGCTTACATTCAGTGACAGATATTTATTAGCAGTGCTAATATTTATGAATCTCTTCCCTTTCCTGGACATATAAGAGAATTATATGCCCTACCCACTTAAATTTGGCATGGCAATATGACTTGCTCTGGCCAAGAAAATGTGAGTGAAAATGAGATATATCACTCTGGATGAAAGCATTTAAGAAGCAGTGTGCAATTTCTCCATATTCTTTTCTTATGCTCCAGAAATTATGGGAGCACAGGTTGATAAGGGGGTGACACAAAATGAAAACAGCCTGTGCGTCTGAGCTATAACATAGAGGTTGGCTGCCCTGGGGTAGACTCTGAATAAGCAAGAAATAAAGTCTTGTTTCATTATGCCATGAGATTTTTGGTATTATTTGTTACTGCACTATAATCTAGCCTATCCTGACTAATACACATTCTAAAGAGAAAGTTTAGCAGTGAAAGAGTATATACATTTGAAGCAAAAGAAGCTGGATGTTTAATCCTAGTTTAACCACTTATTTTGGTTGATTTTGAATATATTATTTAGCCTCTCCAAACTTCAATGTTCTTTTAAAATGAAGGTAATAATGTTGCTTAATATAGTTGTTTAGTGTGAGAAAATGCCTAGCTTTTAGCAGTGTTAATTAAACAAAAAGGCCATTAAACTGAGGTGGTTCTAATGCCTTAGCAGCCTCTGTGAGCAAAACAAAACCTAAGCCTTTAAATACATCAAGGTTAAGGAGTCAAAACTTAGGGATTACCAATCAAACAGCCAACTGGTCTTTCCCAAATAAGTCAACTGCTGAAGCTATTGTCAATCAAATAATTACCTTGCTTTGTTCTGTATCTTTACAAGTCTTACCCCTAGATCCTATGGGTGGAACTCTCCTATCCACTTCTGGTTTGGGGTTGCCCCATTCAGATTGATTTTTCCTCAGATAAACTCTTAAAAAGTATAACATACCTTAGTTTACTTTTTAACAGTTCATACTTGAAAAAATGTTTTTAATATTATTGTTATATCTCAGCAATAATAAAATCCAGTTGAAATACCTTAAAAATAAATACAACTATTGTTGATGCCACTCACATGGATGACCAGATGCACTGAGCAGGTCTCTGAGGGTTATCAAGGGCTGGAAAATAGTGACCATCCTTTCAGGGTGTGAGGGGTGGAGCTCCAGGAAACAAGGGTGAGGGAGCCTTGATATCTGGCAGGGGCATTTTTGCGTTTTGCTAGAGTTCAATTTTTTTCTTGCTTTATTGCAAGTTTTAATATTTTGTGAGACTAAGGATTCAAAGCAAGTGGGAGCATTTTCACTACAGTAAGAAGACCACTGATACTTTGAACCCTGCCCAAGGTCTGACTATACCTGGAATATGGAAGTTCTGTTTTCTTTATTTTTTTTAAGTTTTTTATTTGCATAGAGATATAGACAGAGATCTAAAGAACTCCTTCCTTTTTGTCTTTTCCTCCTATTTGAAAGGGTGGAAGGAGGAAAAGACATTTGGGATTCTTTAAGAAAAAAGAAATGAATGAATTGAGAGGGAGAAAATGTTCCCACCTGAAACCTATAATCATTCCCCTCTCCCACCTCTACTGGCTTCCTAAGTCTCTGTTGGAGAACTCAGTGAACCTTGTCCAACACACCAGGATGCATTTAGTAAGAAATCAAGAAAAGAGCAAAAGCTGAATGAAGAAAGTCACAGTCCACTGGTTCCCTGGTCAAGATTCTTGGGCCCCACCATGTGGAACAAAACCCTTGCTGGTGACAATTAGGATATATGAATCATGACATCATGACCATAGCCCCACATTTCCAAGCTGGTGCAGCTTCTCTGCTGGCCCTTTTGCCCTCGCCCTGGCATCCGGGCTCTAGTCACCCGGAATGCCGTCTCAGAATTACACGCAGAATCCCATCAGTCCAGGTCAGCTGCTCTCAGCAAGTCAGCAGCCAGTCTCAGTGATCCTGACACCACTTAGGTCCCTGTGGGGTCTGAGCCAGATGCCTGGAGAACAAGCCAGGCACTCTTCCCCATAGGGTGGCATTTTTGAGGGTTGGTTCTGATGAGAGGGCATAGTTTGTTTCTTGTATGATAACACTATCCGTGGTCGCCAGGGTGGTTGTGTGCTCATGCATAAGCTAGCACGTGTTCTTCCCCATTGCCATTTTAAGAACCTTCCTCTTTTAGTTAAAAAAAAAAGTGCCATGACCATACAGAACTATGGAAAACTGTTGGTGCTTCTCCTCTCCTTTCTGTCTTCCTCCGCTTTCAGCATTGTTTCATGTTAAATGTTCTCCAGACTGTTTTCCATGGACCTTTGGCAAAATAGTAGATCTCAATTTTTAAGAGTGCAAACTTTTGTTTATGTTTATTCTTTAAGTTACCATCATAAGAATGCTATGCAAAATACAACACTGCCAAACTATTAACTCAGGTTGCTTTCTTCATATTTTGTTTGGGTGACAATTATCTTCATATTTAAAGTACTATTTAGATATACTAAGTTCTACATTTACTTACTATTTTAACTACTAGGTTTCACTTAACTATATCAACCCCAGATAGGTGAATATAGAATTAATTGAACACAGGTTTGGTTTTGCACCATCTGTACTTAAAACACCCATCATATTGTACACAAGAGCATGCAGCCTAAGTATTGTAGTGGATGTAAGATATTTTCCCCATCTAAGAATATTACTGTGTTTTCAAAAATGAAAATAAAGGCCTTGCATCTAAACATGCTCAAGAACATTCGCAGGGTAAAGAATCAGAGGACATGTGAGGAATGAAGGGTTACTTTTCAGTATAAGAGCCACATATAGGTTTCAGAACAGCTTTGACATTGACGACTTCCTAGTTGACTTTTTCCATTCTTCTTGATATCTAAAACACTTCAGTTATTTAAGTTAATTTTTTTCACTTGTTTAATATGTATTTTTATAGATTATTAGAAAGGCATTGCTGATTAAAAAGAAAAGCAGTTAAGTAATGATTTATGCATGAATGATCCTGGAACTTATGCTGTGTATTCTGGATTACTTTTAATGTATGTTTCTTTATAACATAGACTTCTGAAAGTGAGTGTCAAAGTCACAGGTGTATATCAAAAGGAGATGGCATTGCCACAAAACTAGTTAATCCAGTCAATTTAAATTTTACTACAGACCAGAAGTAGAGATTATTAAATTGTTTAGTCATTATTATACAAAGTAGTTGCAGAAAGTTTTTTGGCACAATACTTTCCAGATTTAAATATTAGGAATATATTTTGAAAGACATATTACATACATGAAAAAGAAAAGGGAAATGTTTAAAATTATGTAGCAAATATATACATATGTAAATATAAATATATATACTGTGATAGCCAATATCCAAGAAGATCTAAAATGGCCCTGGAAGTCCTGCCTTTGTGTGATTCTTTCCCACATTGTGCCACTGTTGGTCTGTGCAACAGATACCATGAGGCAGAAGTGATAACGCTTTCAAGATTAGGTTATAAAAAACTGAGACTTCCATACTAGGCTGGCTCTCTCTCTTTCTCTTTCTCTCTTTATCTCTATCATCTCTATCTCTATCTCTATCTCTTTCATCATGCACTCTAGGAGAAGCCAGCTGCCTTTTGGTGAAAACTTTCAAGCAATCTATGGAGAGTTCCATGCCTTTAGCTAACTCCCAACAAAGAACTGAGGCCTGTCAACAACCATATGAGTGAGCTTAGAAGCAGAGGGTCCTGACCCAAGAACCTTGGATGACTGCAGCCCTCATGACAGATTAATTACAATTTGAAAACAGACCTTGAGCCAGAAAATCCAGCTAAACCACTCCCCAGGTCCTGACAATCAGAAACTTTAGGACATAATAGACACTTGTTTTAAGCTGTTAAGCTTGGGGGTAATTTGTTATGTCACAATGGATAACTAATATATTTGTCAAAATTGAACCAAAGGGCATTTAGGGTTTTTGAAGCCTTTAAAAGCCTATCACTGATACATCCTCATGTTTTCTGCTCTGGATTAAAATTGTGTGGCAATATTGAGGCTTGCCATGATGATTCTTGTTCCTAAATACATAAGCTTTTTTTTTCTAATAACTCTTTTTTTTTAACATCAGGTCATGTCACCCAAAAGCATAAGATGAATTTTACTCAAATATTTATCGGATGATACAGTATTTTTTTATAAATACCATCTGCCACAAAGATGTTTATTTCCAAATATTGTACTGCTGGTATGGCTCACTGCTTTCATTTGCAGAAGGGCATGTTTTGGGCAGTGTGAGGCTGATATCAGGGCTACATGGATAGTCTATCCTTGAGAGGTATTTTGACTTAAAAGATTTTCTTTGTTTCATTAAGTTGTATAATGTCAAGAGATTTTGCTATTACTGAAAAAGAACGTTTAATACTAGATTAATTAATTACATAATTTCATTGATGTTAACTCCAGAGGATCTTCAATGATCTGGTGGTTTCACCATCAGTTCATCAAGCAATGCTTCTCTAAGAGTGGAGTCTTGAGAAGCCAGCCTAGCTCCTCATTAACCATTTTTCTCAATTGTCAATTTATGGTGGAAAATGGAGGGAGAAGGGGACTGGAACTTTGCTAGGGCTTCCATAAGAAAGTACCACACACTGGAATACCAAAATTTTATTTTCTCATGATTCTAGAGGCCAGGCATCCAAATCCAAGTGTCAGCAGGGTTGATTTCTTTGAGGGCCTCATTCCTTGGCTTGTAAATGGCCATCTTCTTCTGTGTCTTCACATGGTCTCCTCTTTGTGAATGTCCATGACCTAATCTCCTCTTTTGATAAACACCCCAGTCATATTGGATTAGGGCCACCTTAATGACCTCAGTACCTCTAAAGACCCTATCACCAAATATAGTCACATTTTGAGGCAGGGAGTTAGGGCTTCAGCATATGATTTTGGGGGGATACAATTCAGCCCATAGGAAAACTGAAATGTATTGTTTGAGAAAATAACTAAAAGGGAAAATAAATAAAATAATTGGAACTCTTAAAACAGAACTAAATAAGAGATATATTATAATAAAAGTGGTAAAGCATACAGACTTAATAGGTGACAAGGCTCAGAAACTATATAAGAAATACTAGCAGAAGAATAATCATGGAGACCCTGTAGGGAGCCTGAAGGTAGGGATCACTGCAGACCATCCCAGAAGCTGGCTACCACAGTGAATGTGTGTGTGTGTGTGTGTGTGTGTGTGTGTGTGTGTGTGTGTTTCACATTGTCATGAAATGGATAATATAAAATATCTGTAAATGAGGAAGTGTCGAAAACTGCTCTCTGGGCCATTCAAACTCATCAAAGTATAAAAAGATAGATTTAAAAAGTTTATTTGTTCATTGATCTTTCTTGGAATTGGGTTGTTTGTATCAAACAAGCATCACAGATGTTTTATTCAAAAGAAACAAAATTACAATTAAAAAGCACAACAAAACTATTGTAAAATTACATATAGGCATTAAAGAAATCCATAATGAATAAGTAGTCAGAGTTGGGTATGGATGCAGTAAATACCATTTTTAAAAAAGTAAATTCATTGCTGCAATGTTTAATTTTAAGAAAAATCATTAGAAGACAAGCTGGTGTGTCCCAGGAGAAAATCAGACAGTACATTAATTTGAGCAGTTCTTAGTTGATCTGTAGGAAATTTTTGAAAAATAATACTAACATGATTTTTCTGAAGAATTTTAGAGCATAACCAAATTCAGCAAAAGATGTGGTATCTTGCAGTGAATACCTATCAGTCACATTCATAAGAACTGTATTTCTTGTTCAGGGTATAAATTACTTAGCATATTTGGTCATAAGTTAATCAAGGTAACCTTTTTTTGGTGATGGAAATATAATACAAAGTAAATAAAAATATTGTATCTCTCCTTGGATGGAAGAATTACAAGACACTCAAGGGCAATTTGCTCACTGACTCACATTGAACATTTCAATACTAAAATCCATTGTTATTTAATACATCAGAGTAGAAGTCAGCAAACATTTTCTGTAAAGGGCCAGGTAGTAAATATTGTTAGCTTTTTTGACCATGTGGTCTATGTCACAACTACTCAACTTCACCATTGTGTCATGTAAACAACCATCAACAATATCTAAATAAATAAGCATGGCTGTGTTCAGTAAAGCTTTAGGTGTGGAGACTAAATTCTGAATTTCAAATGATTTTCATGTGTCACACAATCTTTTTTTTTTTTTTTTGGTTTCTTTTCCAATCATTTAGAAGTATAAAAGCCTTTTTTTAGCTCACAGGCCACACAAAAATATGTAACAGGCTAGATGACAGGTAAATGTCTGCTTTAGAGCCACCCTGCTAATATGCTCGTAGGCTGACAAGATCATCAAAGACTGAAATAGGCAGTAAATCATGACTGAAAACACACCAAAGATGTGAAGGCCTGGAACAGCTTCCTAGATGTAAGTCCAGCTTTGTTCTAGGACAGAAGGCACAAGACATAAAGGCAAAGCCAATGAGCTGATGTTGAATTCACTGAGTTTCTAATTGAAATACAAAGGGTGGCTGAATTTTTGGAAATAAATATATACTTTAAACAATCAGAGGTTTTATAACTGTAGCAATAAATTCATCATGAGTAGTTTTACTGTGACAGTCATATGTATACATGATATATTTGTAACTGTAATGCTAACACACATACAGTGCTTCCCATATGCTAGGAACTTGTCCAAGCACATTAAATGTATTCACTTAGTTAATTCTCACCAAAAAAACACAAAAAACAACACTCTAAAAGGTGGGCACAATTGTTATTCTCACTTTACAAATTTTACCTTTCAAAACTTTGTCGCTATTTATTTCGCTTATATTGCCTAATGTGTGTGTATATTAATGTATTATTAGTAATTCACTTATATGAGAGACCACAACCACTGTTATCAAAAGCCCAGGCCCATCCTTTTTTCGTTCATTATTTCATTAATTCTCCAAGGTAAAAGAAAGGACATGTAAATAGTCTACCAACTTAATGAGTGCACAATAGGAGTTAAAACTAAGAGCTAACTCTTAATGCTTGTGCTGTGAGTCCTGATGAAGCATTCGATATGCAGTCCTCATACAACCTCCCAGAGTCACTGTCAAGACCGGTCCAGATGGGGGCTTCAGGCTAAACAGGCATCTGTCCCTTGACACCTACTTCAAACACAGAGAAGTTGACTAGGTTCTCCTGTAAGTTATATAAGCCCATGACATTTTTTAAAATTCTGTACAAATTGAGGAAGGAACAGTCAAAACAATGGCCAAATTCTGTTCTATTAGAAATATGTGAAATGGTACAGAGCACCAGAAAGAAACAGAGGTATGGAATTGGCACTGATTCATTGAGTATTGAACTGCCTGTAATCAATTTCTTATAGTTTACGTATCTAAGGATGCATCCCATGAGTTAATAATATAAAACAATAGATGTGGGAGTATATAGATGAGAAATTGAGTCCTTCCAGATAACAGCCCTCCAAACGTCAGAAGGCATTGAGTAAGGGGAGTGTGAGCTGAGCCTCTACCATCTGTCACAACCTCTGTCACCTGTCACTCACTCAGCAAGGCTCCCACTCTGCCCATTGTCCCCAGCTCCCCCAGTAGCTGTTTCTACAAGGAAAGGAGAGCAGAACTGAAGGGAAAGGCAGTAGAACATGGCTGAGCAGAGCTACTGCAGTAAGGAAATATTTCTGGCCTTTAAAAAAAAGTTTTTGCTTTCTTGCCAAGATCAGCCACTGTCAGATTCTCTTTCCCCAGCTTGTCCTTCTCTCCTTTTCTCCTGTGGCCACACAGGGCCTTCACCCACACAACAAGAGGAATTCCTTTTCACTTCCCCAGGCCATCATTGCCTAGTGTTGCGAAGGGGTTTCCTCTGGTGGGCCTGGTCCCAAAACTCTTCCTGAGTCTTCCTTCTACCCAGTGGACCTTAACCAACCCAGCTCCTTCGGGGACTCTACACAATAATGTATTTCTTTATCTTCAAGGACACACTAATTATTATACTAAGAATTTCCAGACAAGGAATTCAACCTGCTCGCTCTTCTTCACAGTACCTCAGGACAATTTTACCTTTTCCACGTGGAGGTTTGTATGGTATTTGTAAGCACTTGGGTAGGTTTTGTACTCAAGATGTCCTTTCTCTTACATGAAATGGGTCATCAGTATTAAGCAAAGATTACCTGAAATTCTCCAGGTGCAAGCTGAATTTCACTTAACAATACCTCAGGGAAGACATACTGGGTTCAAAAGGTGCCACTGAGGGAAAACATTTCAAACTTGGTGGAGGCAGTTTCAGCGGAGTCCCCACAGGTGTGTAAGTCCATCGTTTTGCACTTCAACAGAGTACAAATCTAGGAAAGTAAATACAAGCCAACAAGTCTTTAAAAAGCCAAAGAATACACTCTCTTGACCTAGCAAAAATGGCTATGCCCCTTTGTCTGATAAAACAATGTTATTTCCTCTTTAGATTAATCAAGTTCATTGCTGAATAGCTAATGCAACTAGTAATAAAAGTAAAGGACTTCAGACCACAGTGTTTTCTGCAATTCACTGCTGAATAGATTATAAACTATGTAAAGAAACAATCAGGCCCTTGGTTTGTAGCCATGAAAAACTCTACCCTCATTGGTCTCAAGTTAGTGATGCTTTTAATAAACAAGAGTGTTTCAGGTTTTTAAAAAATTTAAGTTAGATGTTAGTTTAATCTCTATCTTATTACCTATTTCACTTAATGAAAGAGCCTTAAAGTTGTAATGAACCCTAGAGCTGATCTAGAGGCAACCCCTGTGATCTGGAAAAGTCATTTCATATCCAAACACGAACTAAAACAGTTCTCACTCTACTACCTGGTTATACTATATCATACTATACTGAATAATTATTTGAATGTAAAATCTGAGTATATGAATCCTCTCATCATGCAGATCCAAAGTCTGCAAAAGGAAGAACCATATTTTTTTTAAATCTCTGTCTGTACTATATCTTCCAAGTCTTATTCTAAGCCACCTCCATTCCTTGCCTGACTAGAGCAGTAGCCTCTAACTGGTCTCCCTGCTTCCTCTTTGGACGTTGGAGCGCAAGCACATGTGGGCGTGTGTGTTAAGATGCGAACTTAACTTTCAAGTAAACGTAGGATGAATACATGCTTCAATTTGTTCCATTTAAATCTTGCTAAAACCAACATTAGTTTTTTTAAAAGATATAAACCCAAAGCAGAGGAGAACAAGAGGAAAGACCACGGCACAATTTGAAAGCCCACGTGTTGATACAAAAGTAACTGGTTTAGCAGATCTAAGAAAGCCAAGTCCTAAACTGGCAGAGTGGAAAAACAAAAATAACCCAATCTATCCTGCAGGATCCTCATCTCTGGGAGCATTAGGTACCTCAGGAGCTGATAAAGTTGTGGTGGCTAAAATAAGGAAAACTGGTGGGACATCGTAAAGAATGCCTCGATACTGAGTCCCCCACCATGGGTGGGCAACCGCCCTTCCCTTATTCCAGTAAAATAAGGGGCATTTATTTCCAGAGAGGATAAAGCAGATGATGTTTATATGGAGGTTTTGAAAGACATAGTTGAAGGGGATTACATGAATGAACCATACTTAATGTTGAAAGGCTTTTATCTTTCAGGAATAAGGTTGCCAGATAAATAACAGGGCAGGAATCCCAGTTAAATTTGAAGCCTAGATAAACTAAAAGTATTAAAATCTATTTTTAGTATAAGTATGTCCCAAATATGCATGGGACATACTAATATTTTTTACACTACTTGTTGTTTATCTGAACTTTGAATTTACCAGGGTATTCTGTATTTTTATTTGCTAAATTAGGCAACACTATTCAGGGGAAGGATTAGAAAAATTTCAAAACCTTGGACACCTAATCATCCCAAGAGGAAATCTCTAGGTATGCTTACCTCAGTGATTACTTCAAAGAAAAGGTCCAGCCAGTTTACCCTGCTGTGGAGATTAAATTTGTCAAGTATCACCTACATACTCAGCCTTTCAATCAGTTTTAGGTAATGCTGTAATTAGTTGGGAGATTAAACTACCATCTAACTTAAATCTTTTAAAATGATTTAAACACTCTTGATTGTGTGTGTGTGTGTGTGTGTGTGTATATACATATGCATATATGACACTGAGTCCCCCATATATATGGAAAGGTTCTAACATGAAAGAGAGAGTAGAACAAGCAGGCAAAGGAAACTTGAAGGAAAAAGAGGCTATTCAAGGGAAAGAAACTTCTAGAAAAAAAAATTCCTTAAAAGCCTTAGAAACATAAAGGACTGTATACATGAAACAAAGCAAGAAAATAGGTCTTGAAAATAAAAAACATGTAAGCAAAAATGAAAGATTCAGTGCATGATGTTCACCCAGCCACTCTTGCCAGAAACCTGGCACATTTTCGACCTTTGATTCTACTTTCTTGTTCTATATTAGTCACTGAGTTCAGTTTTCTAAATATTTATTGACTCCATACCCTGCTCTTATTCCTGCTAACGTAATTGCGGTGCAGCTCCTCACAGGACTATTGCAATGATCTAATGTCCTTTTGCCCTTAGTCCCACCATCCACAGTACAGCCAAAGTGATCTGCCCAGAAGCAGACTGGATCACACCACTGCTTTGCTGAACACCTTCCAACAGAAGACTATCACTGACAGAAAAACATCCAAATCTTAGGGACTGATCAGGTCTTGCAGGATATGGTCCTGCCTCTAGGCTCCTTCCACTAACCCTTACTTCTTATGCCATGCTCAGTAACACTGGACTGCTTGTTTCCCCCACAAACAGCATGCTCTTTGACACATCCACACCCTTGTTCATGCTCTCTGCTCCCCTAGAATTCCCTCCCACTCTTTTACACTTGGATAACAATATAAGCCCATATATCATGTCTCCAGAAGTTTCTCTAGATCCCTAAATTAGGCTGGGTACAGCCCCCTAGTATTTCTACAGCAAAATGTATATTTTATGTTCTATCACAGGCCAATCTGTGCTGTTATTATCTGTTCATCTGTCTTTCTCCCCTTCTGGATTCTTCAAGGAGAGGGTCTGTACTTACTCATCTCATATAATTAGCACTGAATATATACCTGGTATGTAGTGGGTGCTCCATAAAACTTTATCAAAATAAACAGGCATTGGTAGAGCATTATCCACGGTAAGTGCAGTTCCAGCACTACAAGGGCTTTCAGTTTCTAAAAAGTATGTACATAATTTGACATAATATGTATTTGATAAAGTTTAGTGTAGGATGGCTGGGGGTACATAAAAGAGGACCCAAACCCCCCTGGGAAGGTAGAAGTTGTGCTACAGAAGCATCAGAACAGCCTTCTTGGTGAAGACAACAGCTGAAAAGGGTTGTGAGCATTGGGTAGGCGGGGCCATCACAGAAGGAACAGCCTTGCAAATGTCCCGAGGGTCTGCAGATGCTGGCACACTGTAGATGGGGAAATGTCTCGATATGACGGGAGGCCAGGGCACGTGGGAATGGAAGTGAGAGAGAGGCTAGAGAGTAGGACAAGGCACATTTCAAGATATTAGGAATCTTTTGGTTAAGAAATTTAATTTGCCAATTGGAAAACAGTGAGAAATTTAATGCTAAAGAGTGAAATAATCAGAAATGCTTTTAGTGATTTCTGTAATTATAGTGTAGGGAATAGATTGGGTGATGCTGAAACTGTCAACAGGAAGTCCTGTTAGCAGGATGGTGCAGTAATCTGGGTGAAATATGATGCTAGCCAGAACAAGGAAGAGAAGAGAGGAGCATAGAAGCTGCGTCTTCTCAGGGGTTCCATGTCACCAGACTACAGCAGCTCCTCCTTTAATGTTAGAGCTGTGAGTTGTCTACATCTTTGCAGCAATAAACTATTCTACTGCACATCTCAGAGGCCAACTCTATGTCTCCAGGACATACTTAATGTCAAGCTCTTTATAAAACTAGATAGGTGTTAGTGAACACATAGAGAAAATGCCTGTTTGTTCAGGCAGGAAATATCAGAGGTTAATTAGCCATTAAGATTATCTGTAATTTTATTATTCAATAATTTTAAATACTGGTACTGCAAATAAATGTTCTGCCATTTTCCAACCAGTTTAAAATTGGACTGACATCTAGGATTCTAAGTTTTAACAAATAAAAATAACTACACTTAAATTTCAAATAAGCGTCAAAAATTTTAATACACGTATATCCCCTAAAGTGGGATATATTTATAATAAAAATAACTGTTTATCTGAAGTCCAAATTTAATGCAGCATCTGTTTTTATCTGGAAACTCCCCTTCCACTAAAGTAATCATTACCTGTAAATAATAGCTTCCTTCTACAGTTTGTAGCCCGTCAAATGCCCCTAGGGCATAAACTTTATCTGATCTCTTCTCAACCATATTGTAGCTTAGATGACAGCAGAGATCTTTCTGACAAACTGTATAGTTTCCAGTGACTCCTGTGAGCTCCAAGAAGGTCAATTCATCAAAAAAGAGTGCCCTCAAATTCCTGGTTTCCTGTTGAGGGTGCTTCTATGCCACTGGCATATGAATTCCAATTAACCCCTACAGCGTGGCATGGGTGGGCATCCAGTTGTGAGAGGAGGAGCTTTCCCTCCTTTGTCTTCATATCATAAATGAATTCTCTTGGAGAATCAGGTACATAGATGCCACTTCCTGGAGTTGATAAATTAGCAACAGTATTTGAAATAGGAAAGTGAAAGATGATTGTATAGTTTTTATTTTAAAATCATATTAACATTTTATTCCCTCTAAACTGTATATCTCATTAATTTCAGTAAAACATGTTAATAAGAACAACAGGTGGGAAAAATTCCAATAGCGCATGACATCAAGAATCCAAGAAGAGTTCCACATAAGTGGTCAATTTTGAAAAAAATAAAAAGAGCATACATTCAAGTGCAAGGAAACTGTATCTACAAAGCAATTTAGGTTAAGATTGTTCTACAGCTTTTTACCAGCTAGATATGCAAAAAATAAGAGCTGAAAGATTATGTGTTAAGGAGTACATGGTAGCAAGAAAAAATTTTTTTTTGCTTTTCTGATTCAAGCCAATAAATCTTGAAGATTATGTTTTACCTGTCATATTCATTGAGGGGTTATGTAAATTGGATGCCAGGAAACTGACTCCCATGCCCATAGCCCAAGCCGAGTGGAATTTGATAGCTGACAAATGTGGCAAAACATTCACCCAAGCTGTTGGGAAAAGGATGGTGTCCACACGGAAGTCTTTCACCAGAGTAACAGCAGGATCATGGAAGAATAGTATATCGAAGCATGTGAAAATGCCGAACCTTCCAAAGGTGGTGTTGAAAGTCACAACCTCAGGCTCCTTGGGTACATTGAATTGCTCTTCGCCCATGAAGAGGTTTTGCTGCAATAAATAGAAGATGAAGGGGGGAAAAATCTCTCTTAGCAAGTTGGTCCTCACCATGTCTGGAAAGGTGCAAGCTCACATCTAGTAGACAGGGCCAATTTAATCTATGACTGTCTTCACAGAGAAATAGTGTGAGAGAGATTACCACAACTGATAGGATTCTTTGGTTAAATCTCCACATTACAGATTTGTACAAGGGAATCCTTATCTATTAGGGCCTTCTTCAATTTTATAACACATAGCAGTGAATTGGTTAACTTCCATTTGCCAAGAACACTTAAATATTTTCTGTGGACAAAGAACTTTTTTTGCTTTATTTTCTTCAAAACCAAGTCTACCTAGTAAAGAGCTTTTCATTCTAGTCTTGACCCAATGCCAGGACACTTTTTAAAAAGACAAGGTCAAAAGAACATTATATTTCTATGCAGGTAGCTTCTATTGATTCTCACACTTTCCCAGGAACACACTCCTGTGTTCCTAAATGCGCAGGAAATCTCTTGAGCCTCTTTATATGTGCTTACCACAATGAATCATTACTTTCTATGCTTTGTGTCCATTCTGCCTTTAAAGTATGCTTATTATTATCAATAACAGTGATTTTTGTTTCCTTCTTGTCCACTTTAAGTATTCAGTTATTGGAATATTTGCAAATTAATTCTACCTTATGGTAACGTGCCACCAATTTTCCCTGAGAACCAAACACATCAGTGTTGTATTGGTAACATCCATCAGAGGGACAATGAGGGTCACTGTCATTGCATGGCTTCTTGTCACCAATATTTGCCATGACATAGACAGAGTTGTTCTTAGCCAAGCAGCTGAGTCTTTCTTGCACTGGGGTTTGGCCAAATCTGGTATGTGTTCATTGGAAGAGGGGGGGAAAAAAATCAAGCTTAGCTTTTAGTAAAATTCAGAATGAGTTACCTGAACCTAGTATGTGATATATACAAAGACAAATTTTAAATAATATAGATAGAAGGGAGGTATTAAAACAAGAAGTACACACTTGTGGGAATTTGGTTGTAGGAAACTCTTCTAGGATAAGATTCCAGGCCATGTATTTTTTCTTCATAATATTTATCATCATCCATAATCATATATGTTCATCTAATAATATGTGTTCTATCTTATGAAGCAAAGGCACCCGTCTATTCACTGCACCCATGCCTTATAGATTTGAGGCATTAAAAAATATTTCAGTGAACAACTTGTAAATGGAGGACTCCAGGAAAATAGCAGAGAAGGAAGCACCAGGAATTCATCCCTCCTCCTAGATAGCAATTGCACTGGCAGAATGTATCTACTATAACTATTTTAGAACTCTGGAATCTATTTTATGGCATGTAACTTCCAGGGGAAGGCTTGGAGGGAAAATTTTATTCAGTTTCAGCCAATTTCAGCTCATAGCTTAGCAGTGACTACTGATGCCCTGACCCCCAACCCCATGCAGGCATCCATGCGGGTATTCCTGGAGCACCTTGCAGGCATCTTGTGGGAGAAGGGTGGGGAATAAGAACCCTGCCCTCCAAATATCAGGGATCTGTGTTCTGATCACTGATAACTGACTCTGAGCATAGAGGTGCAGACACGGGCAGGTAGCCATTGTTGCACCACCCCCACATCATTACAAGTCCTTCCTCCTCTGGCCGAAGTGACTTCTAGGGGGCATAAAAGGGCCAGAGCCTTCTGTTACAGCCCCCTTCATTTTTCTCCCGTTGGGAGGTAGACATTAGGGGCTAGGACATACAAAAGCAATCACATATACAGGAGAATTTAGAAAGTCATGCACAAGTGCAGGGAAAGGCACAGACTAAGAAAAGACAAGAGAAGACCATAAGTTTACAACTCAAGCCTACCCCCAGCTCAGAAAGCCTACAACAACCAAAACAAACAAAAGACAGCAAACCCTGGGGAAGGGGGAAAATTTGATTTCCAGAGTTTTCACATTATAAGATTGAAATGTCCACTTATCAACAAATAATCATAAGGAACACAAATAAACAGGAAATTATGACCCTTCCAAAAGAAATAAAATAATAAACCAAAAGAAACCATCTTGGAGAAAGACCAGATGGCATACCTACTGAGCAATAACTTTAAAAACAACTTCTTAAAGATGATCAAAGAACTAAAGGACGACATGGAGAAAGTCAAGAAAATGATATATGAACAAAATGGAAATATTGAAAAGGAGATAGAAAACCTAAAAGAAATAAAAAAGAAATTATAGAGCTGAAAGTTACAATAACTAAAATGAAAAATTCACTAAAGGGATTCAGAGGCAGATATGAGCAGTTAGGAGAAAGAATCAACAAACTTAAAAAAGTACAACTGAAATGATCATGTCGGAAGAGCACAAAGAAAAAGATTGAAGAGAAGTGAACAGGGTAAGGGACCTGTGGACACCTTCAAGCAGACCAACATATACATTGTAAGAGTCCCAGAGGAGAGAAAGGAACAGGGAGATAATTTGAAGAAATAATGTCCTCAAACTCCCCAAAGTCATGAATATAAAGATCCAAGAAGCTCAGTGATCTGCAAGAAGGATAAATCAAAAAGACTCATACTAAGATACATTACAAACTGTCAAAGACAAAGACAAAACAAGAAGTTTGAAAGCAGCAAGAAGGAAGTGATTCCTGACATACAAGAGATCCCCCATTAGATTATTAGCAGTTTTTAATCTGACACATTGGAGGACAGAAAGAAGTGGGCTGATATATTTAAAATGCTGAAAGAAAAAAAACTGTCAACTAAGAATCCTATATCTGTAAAAAGTGTCTTTCAAAAGTGAGGAAGAACTTAAGACATTCTATACTAAATGCAGACAAAATAGACTATAAATCAAAAAAATTATAAAATACAATAAGAAAATGATATATTAATATTAATACCCATAATATACAGACAACTCTTAACCAAGCATATATGGTCAATTAATATATGATAAAGGAGCCGTGGATATACAATGGGGAAATGACAGCCTCTTCAACAGCTGGTGTTGGCAAAACTGGACAGCTACCTATAAGAGAATGAAACTGGATCATTGTCTAACCCCATACACAAAAGTAAACTCAAAATGGATCAAAGACCTGAATGTAAGTCATGAAACCATTAAACTCTTAGAAAAAACATAGGCAAAAATCTCTTGGACATAAACATGAGCAACTTCATGAACATACCTCCCTGGGCAAGGGAAACAAAAGAAAAAATGAACAAGTGGGACTATATCAAGCTGCAAAGCATCTGTACAGCAAAGGACACCATCAATAGAACATAGATAGGAAAGGCATCCTACAGTATGGGAGAATATATTCATAAATGACATATCTGATAAAGGGTTGACATCCAAAATATATAAAGAGCTCACGCACCTCAACAAACAAAAAGCAAATCAGCAAATTAAAAAATGGGCAGCTGAACAGACACTTCTCCATAGAAGAAATTCAGATGGCCAACAGGCATATGAAAAGATGCTCCACATCCCTAATCATCAGAGAAATGCAGATTAAAACCACAATGAGATATCACCTCACACCAGTTAGGATGGCCACCATCCAAAAGACAAACAACAACAAATGTTGGCAAGGATGTGGAGAAAGGGGAACCCTCCTACGCTGCTGGTGAAAATGTAAATTAGTTCAACCATTGTGGAAAGCAGTATGGAAGTTCCTCAGAAAACTCAAAATAGAAATACCATTTGACCCAGGAATTCCACTCCTAGGAATTTACCCTAAGAAGGCAGGAGCCCAGTTTGAAAAAGACATATGTACTCCTATGTTTATCACAGCACTATTAGAACACATAATGTTGGGGGGGGGCACGGGAAGGCAGTATAACACAAAGAAGACAAGTAGTGATTCTATAGCATCTTACTACACTGATGGACAGTGACTCTAATGAGGTATGTGGTGGGGACTTGATAATGGTGGGAGTTTAGTAACCATAATGTTGCTCATGTAATTGTACATGAATGGTACCAAAATAAAAAAAAAAAGAATGTACTCTATATACACAATGGAATATTACTCATATAGGATGGAAACCTTGCCACTTAAGACAACATGGATGGACCTAGAGGATGTTATGCTAAGTGAAATAAGTCAGACAGAGAAGAACAAATATTATATGATTTCAGTTATATGTGAAATCTGAAAAACAAAATCCCAGAAACAGACTCATAAATACACAGATATGCTGGTTCCAGATGGGAGAGCAGTAGAGGGATAGGCATAATAGGTGAAGGGGATCAAGAGTATAAACTTTTAGTTGTAAAATAAATAAGCCATGGGGATGAAAGGTACAGCATGGAGAATATATGATATTACAATAATTTGGTATTGTGACAGACTACACTTACAGTGATCATTTTGTAACGTACATAAAATGTCCAACCACTATATTGTACACCAGAAACAATTATGTCAACTACACTTCAGTAAAAAGAAAGAATAGAATCACCAAAAGAAACGTTTTGAGATTATTCACCCAAACCTGCATTTCGCAGAGATTCCTTTATGCATAGAAAACCTGCAAATTCTGCTTGGGGTTGCACACGGAAGTGCAGGACTATCTACAACCTACCTATAAATATAAACAAGGCACATATTTTAGAAAGATTTCCATAAATAGGGTTAAAAAAATAAATTTCAATTATGTCAATGCTAAATATTCTAAAGAATTATCCATTTCAGAAATCTACTTATGCAATATACTATACTTCAAGTATCAGCATATGGAAAGTAGTTTAAAGGAACTTTCCACAAACTGTATCTTTTGACCTAGTATTCTATGGCAGCAAAAACTGTTTATAAAACAAATTGACAAAGCAGTCCTCGAAATTATACAAATTTCAATATAAAAAAAAATTAAATTGCAGATTCAACTACAAAACAAATACATTATCATCCCTTGGTCCTTATTTGTTTCAGTCCATAAAACCTCAGATTTGATGATCTGTTGTATAATAAGGAATTTACTGGCCTTTGTCCCTGGTTCTAAGGAGGGAGCTTCTAGCCCCTGGAATTTCCCAAGTGATAGTGGCAACTGGTTAGGTCATATCAGTCTTAAAAAAACAAAGTTGAAGATAAAAATTACCATTTCCTAGTAGGACCTTGGCAAAACTTAAGGAATTTTTAATATTTTACTCATTATCTTAAGGACATTATATCATTTTATAATATTCTTTTTTAAATAGTTTTAATCCATATAATGAAGATGAAAAGAACCAATCTCATCCAAAGATTTAAACAAATATAAAGTCATACCCCAGTCAGAACTGATTTGTTATATGTATTAATCTCCTCATGGTGTAACAAGTTACTATAAACTTGGTGGCTTAAAACAGATATTTATTCTGTTACAATTCTGAGGGCCAGAAATCCAAAATGAGTTTTACAAGACTAAATCAAGATGACAAAATAGCCACACTCCTTGGAAGGTTTCGGGAGAATCTGTTTCTTCCTTCAGCTTCTGGTGGCTACTGGGATTCCTTAGCTTGTCAGCACATTATTCTAATCTTTGCTCTGTCATTTTGATTTCTGCTCTTCAGGGCCACATCCTCTTCTGCCTACCTTTTATGAGGACATTTGTGATTATCTTGGATTATTCAAGGGTACTGTAAATATGACCTCCCCATCTCAAGATCTTTTAACTTGTATCTTCAAAGACCCTTCACATTTCTAGGGATTAGGTCTTGTATATCTTTGGGGATTTTACTCAGCATATATGGTTCATCTTTGAAATATTAGATGTGTATATAAACCCATTAGAATAATAAATCGGGCAGTTAAAATATTTTCCTCATGGCATACCAGCCAATCAAATGAGTGCTACCAAATGTTCCTAGCCAGTGGGTACTAACTCAACACAGCATGCTTTCTAATTCTAAGTGACACTCAACAACTTGCATTATATCTTCTTGCCATTATTTAAAGTTTTGATAAACAGCTTATGTGTGTAATAGCTGAAAAAAATATAAAAGCAATAGTGTTAAAATGATGTAACTGCTAGATTAGTTTCCTAGGGCTGTGTATTTTTTAATTAAAATATCATTGATATACAGTTTTATGAAGGTTGCACATGAGCAACATTGTGGTTACTACATTCACCCATATTATCAAGTCCCCCCCACATACCCCATTGCAGTCACTGTCCATCAATGTAGTAAAAACCTGTAGAGTCACTATTTGTCTTCTCTGTGCTCAAATGTCTTCCCCGTGGCCCCCCCCCAACACCATGTGTACCAATCATAATACCCCTCAATCCCCTTCTCCCTCCCACCCCACCCAAACTCCACAACTCCTCCCCTTTTGCAACTGCTAGTCACTTTTTAAGAGTCTGTGAGTCTGCTGCTGTTGTGTTCCTTTAGTTTTGCTTCCTTGTTATAATCCACAAATGAGTGAAATCATTTGGTACTTTTTTTTCTCCGCCTGGCTTATTTCACCAAGCATAATCCCTCTAACTCCATCCATGTTGTTGCAAATGGTAGGATTGCTTTCTTCTTATGGCGGAATAATATTCCATTGTGTATATGTACCACATCTTCTTTATCCATTCATCTACTGATGGACACTTAGGTTGCTTCCATTTCTTGGCTATTGTAAATAGTTCTGCGATAAACATAGGGGTGCATCTGTGTTTTTCAAACTGGGCTGCTACATTCTTAGGGTAAATTCCTAGGAGTGTGATTCCTGGGTCAAATGGTATTTCTATTCTGAGTTTTTTGAGGAACCTCCATACTGCTTTCCACAATGGTTGAATTAATTTGCATTCCCACCAGCAGTGTAGGAGGATTCCCCTTTCTCCACATCCTCGCCAACATTTGTTGTTTGTGTTTTGGATGTTGGCCATCCCTACTGGTGTGAGGTGATATCTCATTGTGGTTTTAATTTGCATTTCTCTGATGATTAGGGATGTGGAGCATCTTTTCATGTGCCTGTTGGCCATCTGAATTTCTTCTTTGGAGAAGTGACTATTCATATCCTCGGCCCATTTCTTAATTGGATTTTTTGCTTTTTGTTTGTTGAGGTACGTGAATTCTTTATATATTTTGGATTTCAATCCCTTATCTGATATGTCATTTATGAATATATTGTCCCATACTGTAGGATGTCTTTTTGTTCTACTGATGGTGTCCTTTTCTGTACAGAAGCTTTTCAGCTTGATATAGTCCCACTTGTTCATTTTTGCTTTTCTTTCCCTTGCCCAGGGAGATATGGTCATGAAGAAGTTGCTCATGTTTATGTCCAAGAGATTTTTGCCTATGTTTTTCTCTAAGAGTTTTATGGTTTCATTCGGGTCTTTGATCCATTTTGAGTTTACTTTTGTGTGTTAGACAGTAGTCCAGTTTCACTCTCTTATATGTAGCTGTCCAATTTTGTCAGCACCAGCTGCTGAAGAGGTTATCATATCCCTATTGTATATCCAAGGCTCCTTTATCATTTATTAATTGACCATATATGATTGGGTTAATGTCTGGATTTTCTATTTTGTTCCACTGGTCTGTGGGTCTGTTCTTGTGCCAATACCAAATTGTCTTGATTACTGTAGCTTTGTAGTAGAGCTTGAAGTGTGGGACTGAAATTCCTAGTTTTATTCTTCCTTCTCAGGATTGCTTTGGCTATTTGGGGTCTTTTGTGGTTCCATACAATTTTAGAACTATTAGTTCCAGTTCATTGAAGAATGCTGTTGGTAGTTTGATAGGGATTGCATTGAATCTGTAGATTGCTTTAGATAGTATAGCCATTTTGACAATATTTATTCTTCCTAGCCAAGAGCATGGGATGAATTTCTATTCTCAGTAATGTTTTTATTTATTTTTTATTAAGGTATGATTGATATACAATGTTATGAAGGATTCCCATGAGCACCATTGTGGTTACTACCTTCACCCACATTACCATGTCCCCTGCTCGCCATTGCAGTCACTGTCCATCAGTGTAGTAAGATGCTATAGAGTTACTATTTGTCTGTGTGCTGTACTGCCCTCCCGTGACCCCGCTACATTATGTGTGCTAATTATAATGCCGTTTCATCCCATTCCCCCTCACTCCCTACCCACCGCTTCTCAGTAGTATTTTATTGTTCTCACTGAAGTCTCCCAGCGGTCCCCACCCCATCCCACTACATCTGGGGGAAAGGTTTCCCTCGCCGCCTGAAGCCGCGTCGTCTCCCTAGCAACAAGGTTCCCGCCGTCGAGCGAGCGGCTCCTGGTCCGAGGAAGGTGATGTCGTGAAGCCGCGCGTGTCGTAAACCAGCGGTGCGGAAAGGCGCAGGACGTGGCTCGAACATTCGGCCAGCCGCAGGAGGAGCAGACGGATGGCTGCAGGTGACAGCGCGGAAAGCAGGCGAGCCGGCGGTGCAGCAACGGTGAGTAGCGGAGGGGACCGCGGAGCGGCGGAGTCAGGGGGAGCCGGACAGCCGGGGCTGCCGGAGCAGCGACGGCCAAGTGGAACGGAGCGCTCTCTGCCCGGCTCCGCTGCCGGACCCGCGCCGCGGCCGCTCCGCTCTCCCTGACCCGTTGAGCGTCTTACCCGGTCTCTCTCCGGCTGGCCGCTCCTGCCGCCGCTGCCGCCCCCCGGGACGGTGCGCCGCCACCGCATCCCCAGCGCTGAGCGGGAGGCCGGGACGCGGCCGGCCAGTTTTCTGGTCTGGGTGGAGCGGGTTTTCCCCACTCTACCACTCGCCGGGCCGGGCCAGGCCGGTCTGCGGGCTGCATGTCTCTGCGCGCGGGTCCCAGCGGAACACGCCGCGGGGCGGACCGGGCTGGGCCGGCGGCGATGAAGTTGGATCGGCTGGCGAGGCGCGCCCGCCCGCAGAATGGGGGGCGGCGAGAAGGGAGCGCGGGGCCCTCAGCGGCTCCGCTCCTCTGGTCCCGGCTGGCCACGGCGAGGGAAGTCAAATGATGGTCCACAAGAAAACATGTAGTTTTAGACACAACTATATACCATGTCAATAGTTAGAGATACCATATTTCATTGTGCATTTTACACTTTAACATATTTGAAAATAGGATGAATATCATTATTGGTAATATGACAGTTTAATTGGCAGCACTGTTTTCTCTTATAGTGGAACTTAATGATATATATGATCATATATAATTATAATTACACATAACTTAATATTTATTAGATGGTATGTCAAATTTTGATGAAACATATTATTGATTTACCAGGAATCTGTGATATTCACTACTCAGGAAATTTGGAGTCTCACTAGTCCAAAAATACAATAAAATTTGGTGTTTACTCATATGTGTAATATAATAAATGTAACTTTGTTTTTGTTTTCACAGTACCTAAGTATGATTGACCTTTTGGAGTCAGTGGACTATATGGTTAGAAATGCCCCCTACAGGAAATACAAGCCTCATTTACCACTTTACTCCAATGGTCGACAATGGTAAGTTAGAATTTTTTTTTTTAATGAGAAACATATAGTCGTATAGTTAGGGACTCTCAGAGTTAAGAGACCTTTAAAGCTGTGTTATGAAGCCCTTTTTTTAATACACTTGAGAGGAGTATCTTTTTTATTATGTCTTTATTACTTTATATTTATTTATTTTATTAAGGTATCATTGATATATAATCTTATGCTCAGATTTCATATGAGCAACATTGTGGTTACTACATTTTCCCCTATTAATCAAGCCCCTACCACATACCCCATTACAGTCACTGTCCATCAGCATAGTAAGATGCTATAGAATCACTACTTGTCTTCTCTGTATTGTACTACCTTCCCCATGCCCCCTCCCACATTATGTGTGCTAATCGTAATGCCCTTTCTTCCCCCTTACCCTCCCTTCCCCCCATCCTTCCCAGTCCCTCCCCCTTTGGTAACTGTTAGTCCATTCTTGGGTTCTCTGAGTCTGCTGCTGTTTTGTTCCTTCAGTTTTTGCTTTGTTGTTATACTCCACAGATGAGCGAAATCATTTGGTTCTTGTCTTTCTTTGCCTGGCTTATTTCACTAAGCATAATACCCTCTAGCTCCATCCATGTTGCAAGTGGTAGGATTTGTTTTCTTCTTGTGGCTGAATAATATTCCACTGTGTATATGTACCACCTCTTCTTTTTTCATCTACTGATGGACACTTAGGTTGCTTCCATATCTTGGTTATTATAAATAGTGCTGCAATAAACATAGGGGTGCATATGTCTTTTTGAATCTGAGAACTTGTATTCAATTCTTTGGGTAAATTTCTAGGAGTGGAATTCCTGGGTCAAATGGTATTTTATTTTTAGGTTTTTGAGGAACTCCATATTGCTTACCACAGTGGTTGAACTAGTTTACATGCCCACCAGTAGTGTAGGAGGGTTCCCCTTTCTCTGCATCCTCACCAGCATTTGTTGTTCTTAGACTTTTTGATGCTGGCCATCCTAACTGGTGTGAGGTGATATCTCATTGTGGTTTTAATTTTCATTTCCCTGATAATTAGCGATGTGGAGCATCTTTTCATGTGCCTGTTGGCCATCTGAATTTCTTCTTTGGAGAATTGTCTCCTCATATCCTCTGTACATTTTTTAATCAGGTTAAATGCTTTTGGGTTGTTGGGGTGTGTGACTTCTTTATATATTTGGATGTTAACCCCTTGTCAGATATGTCATTTACAAACATTCTCCCATACTGTAGGATGCCTTTTTGTTTTGCTGATGATGTCCTTTGCTGTATAGAAACTTTTTAGCTTGATGTAGTCCCACTTGTTCATTTTTGCTTTTGTTTCCTTTGCCTGAGGAGGAGCGTTCAGGAAAAAGTTGTTCATGTTTATATTCAGGAGATTTTTGCCTATATTTTTTTCTAAGAGTTTTGTGGTTTCATAATGTACATTCAGGTCTTTGATCCATTTTGAGTTTACTTTTGTGTATGCGGATAGACAATAATCCAGTTTCATTCTCTTACATGTAGCTGTCCAGTTTTGCCAACACCAGCTGCTGAAGAGACTGTCTTTTCTCCATTGTATATCCATGGCTCCTTTATCATATATTAATTGATCATATATGGTTGGGTTTATATCAGAGCTCTCTGGTCTGTTCCATTGGTCTATGGGTCTGTTCTTGTGCCAGTACCAAATTGTCTTGAATACTGTGGCTTTGTAGTAGAGCTTGATGTCGGGTAGTGTAATACCCCCAGCTTTATTCTTCCTTCTCAGGATTGCTTTGGCTTTTTAGGGTCTTTTCTGGTTCTATATGAATTTTAGAACTATTTACTCTAGTTCATTGAGAAATGCTATTGGTATTTTGATAGGGATTACATTGAATCTGCAGATTGCTTTAGGCAGGATGGCCATTGTGACAATATTAATTCTTCCTTTCCATGAGCACAGGATGTATTTCCATTTATTGGTATCTTCTTTAATTTCTCTCATGAGTGTCTTGTAGTTTTCAGGGTATAGGTCATTCACCTCCCTGGTTAGGTTTAGTCCTAGGTATTTTATTCTTTTTGATGCAATTGTGAATGGAATTGTTTTCCTGATTTCTCTTTCTGCTAGTTCATCATTAATGCATAAGAATACAACATATTCCTGTGTACTAATTTTGTATCTTGTAACTTTGCTGAATTCCGATATTAGATCTAGTAGTTTGGGAGTGGATTCTTTAGGGTTTTCTATGTACAGTATCATGTCATCTGCAAACAGTAATAGTTTAACTTCTTCTATACCAATCTGCATGCCTTTTGTTTCTTTGTGTTGTCTGATTGCCATGGCTAGAACCTCCAGAAGTATGTTGAATAAAAGTGGGGAGAGTGGGCATCCTTGTCTTGTTCCCGATCTTAAAGGAAAAGCTTTCAGCTTCTCACTGATAAGTATAATGTTGGCTGTGGGTTTGTCTTATATGGCCTTTATTATGTTGAGGTACTTCCCTCTATACCCATTTTGTTGAGAGTTTTTATCATGAATGGCTGTTGAATTTTGTCAAATGCTTTTTCAGCATCTATGGAGATGATCATGTGGTTTTTGTCCTTCCTTTTGCTGATATAGTGGATGATGTTGATGGATTTTCTAGCATTGTGCCACCCTTGCATCCCTGGAATGAATCCTACTTGATCATGATGGATGATCTTTTTGATGTATTTTTGAATTCAGTTTACTAATATTCTGTTGAGTATTTTTGCATCTTTGTTCATCAGGGATATTGGTGTGTAATTTTCTTTTTTTGTCATGTCTTTGCCTGGTTTTGATATTAGAGTGATCCTGGCCTCATACAGTGAGTTTGGAAGTATTGCTTCCTCTTCTACTTTTTGGAAAACTTTATGGTCGCTGAGTATTAGGTCTTCTCTAAATGTCTGATAAAATTCAGCAGTGAAGCCATCTGGTCCAGGGATTTTTTTCTTAGGTAGTTTTTTGATTACCAATTCAATTTCGTTGCTGGTAATTGTTCTGTTCAGATGTTCTGTTTCTGCCTGTGTCAGCCATAGAAAGTTGTATTTTTCTAGAAAGTTGTCCATTTCTTCTAGGTTATCCAGTTTGTTAACATATAATTTTTCATAGTATTCTCTCATAATTCTTTGTATTTCTATGGTGTCCATAGTAATTTTTCCTTTCTCATTTCTGATTCTGTTTATGTGTGTAGACTCTCTTTTTTTCTTGACAGGTCTGGCTAGGGGTTTATCTATTTTTATTTTCTCCAAGAACCAGCTCCTGCTTTCATTGATTCTTTCTATTGTTTTATTCTTCTCGATTTTATTTATTTATGCTCTAATCTTTATTATGTCCTTTCTTCTACTGACTTTGGGCCTCATTTTTCTTATTTTTCTAGTTCCATTAATTGTGAGTTTAGACTGTTCATAAGGGATTGTTCTTCTTTCCTGAGGCAGGCCTGTGTTGCAATATACTTCCTTCTTAGCACAGCTTTCGCTGCATTCCACGGATTTTGTGGTGTTGAAATATTGTCATTTATCTCCATATATTGCTTGATTTCTGTTTTTATTTGGTCAGTGATCCATTGGTTATTTAGGAGCATGATGTTAAGCTTCCATATATTTGTGGGCTTTTTCATTTTCTTTTCATAATTTATTTCTAGTTTCATACCTCTGTGGTCTGAGAAACGGGCTGGCATAATTTCACTCTTTTTGAATTTACCGAGGCTCTTTTTGTGGCCTAGTATATGATCTGTTCTTGAAAATGTTCCATGTGCACTTGAAAAGAATGTGTATCCTGCTGCTTTTGGGTGGAATGTTCTATAGATGTCTGTTAGGTCCATCTGTTCTAATGTGTTCAATGCCTCTGTGTTCTTACTTATTTTCTGTATGGTTGACCTGTCCTTTGGAGTGAGTGGTGTGTTGAAGTCTCCTAAAATGAATGCATTGCATTTTATTTCCCCCTTTAATTCTGTTAGTATTTGTTACACATATTTGGGTGCTCATATGTTTGGGTGCATAGATATTTTTAATGGTTACATTTTCTTGTTGGGCTGACCCTTTTATCAGTATGTAATGTCCTTCTTTGTCTCTTGTTACTTTCTTTGTTTTGAAGTCTATTTTATCTGATAAAAGTATTGCCTCTCCTGCTTTTTTCTCCCTATTAGTTGCATGAAATATCTTTTTCCATCCCTTCACTTTTAGTCTGTGTATATCTTTGGGTTTGAGGTGAGTCTCTTGTAGGCACCATATAAACAGGTCTTGGCTTTTTATCCATTCTGTTACTCTATGTCTTTGGATTGGAGCATTCAGTCTGTTTACATTTAGGGTGATTATCGATAGATATTAACTTATTGCCATTTCTGGTTTTGGATTTGTCGTTACCAAAGTTTCAAGGGCAGTTACTTTACTATCTTAACAGTCTAACTTACATTCTCTTATTTATGCTATTATAAACACAATCTGAAGATTTTTTTTTCCCCTTCTTTTTCTTCCTCCTCTACTCTTTACATGTTAGGTGTCATATTCTGTACTCTTTGTGTATCCCTTGACTGACTTTGTGGGCAGCTGATTTAATTTTGCATTTGGTTAGTAATTAATTGGTCTACTTCTTTTACTGTGGTTTTATTTTCTCTGGTGACAGCTATTTAGCCTTAGGCGCACTTCCATTTAGAGCTGTCCCTTTATAATACACTGCAGAGATGGTTTGTTGGAGGCAAATTCCCCCAACTTTTGCTTATTTGGAAATTGTTTTATCCCTCCTTCAAATTTAAATGATAATATTTGTGGTTAGAGTATTCTTGGTTCAAGGCCAGTCTGTTTCATTGCATTGGATATATCATGCTACTCCCTTCTGACTGGTAAGGTTTCTGCTGAGAAGTCTGATGATAGCCTAATGGGTTTTCCTTTCTAGGTGATCTTTTTTCTATCTCTGGCTGCTTTTAATAGTCTGTCCTTATCCTTGATCTTTGCCTTTTTAATTATTATATGTCTTGGTGTTGTCTTCCTTGAGTCCCTTGTGTTGGGAGATCTGTGCACTTCCATGGCCTGAGAGACTATTTCCTTCCCCAGATTGGGAAAGTTTTCAGCAATTATTTCTTCAAAGACACTTTCTATCCCTTTTTTTCTCTTCTTGCTCTTCTGATACCCCTATAATGTGAATATTGTTCCATTTGGATTGGTTACACAGTTCTCTTAATAATCTTTCATTCCTAGAGATCCTTTTTTCTCTCTGTGTGTCAGTTTCTTTGTATTCCTCTTCTCTAATTTCCATTCTATTTACCATCTCCTCTACATCATCTAATCTGCTTTTAAATCCCTCCATTGTATGTTTCATTTTAGCTACTATATTTTTTAAGGAGTCTGTCTCCCTCCTTAAATCATCCCTTAGCTCCTGAATATTTTTCTGTAGCTCCATTAGCATGCTTATAACTTTAATTTGAATTACTTTTCAGGAATATTGGTGATTTCAGGTTCACTGAGGCCTCTTTTTGGTGTTTGTGGGATTTTGGTTTGAACATAGTTCTACTGCCTTTTCATAATCCTACTGGATAATGAGAAATGCTAGGTTTGTGTAGGCAGCACCCTGTAGTGCCCAGCAACTCCTCTCTTCCGAGCTGTCCAGCACCTGGATTGATGGTAAGTGGTCACAGGGGAGTGGTACCAGTGCCTACCCTAAAATAAAGAGAGAGCTCTTTCCTGCTTCCTGGCTGCAGGCCTGCCGCCACTGTCAGGGACAGTGAGCCGGGCATAGGGAGTAGCCTCTGCATTAAGCCTGTGTAGTTGCTGTAGGCAGGGCTGCCCTCCAGCTAGCCCGACAGTGCAATGGCAGTGTCAGCAGATTGGCATGCAATTTCCAGCTGGGAGGATGAAGTGGCAAGCTGCTTATCACTGAGAGGGCCTCCGGGCTGCATTGCCAGCCAGGGGCATGAGGCACCTGAAGCTCCTGAAAGTTCCGAACATGCTGGGCTGAGTGTGCTGGGATAATTTTGTCCCCCTGTTCCTTCTCCTGAGCAGCAAGCTCTGTGTAGTCCTTGCCCCTCTAGCAGCCCTCTACTGTTGGGAAGTTTTTCAAAGCAACTGTCTTTCTTTTGTCCCAGAGCAGCCGGTTGTGGGAACCTGTTCTCCACAAGCGGCTGGAATCTCAGTCTGTGACTTTGCTCTTCAACCCCTCTATCTCCAGAGCACATGCAATGTGGGTTTGTGCTCCTGCGGTAGATTTCTAGGGCTGAGTATTTAGCAGTCCTGGGCTTCTACTCCCTCCCTGCTCTGTTTCTCCTCCTCATGCCAGTGAGCTGGAGTTGGGAAAGTGCTTCAGTTGTGTTGGGTTGCGGCTTTCTTACTTTACCCTTTTTCATGAGATGTTCTCTTTTTCTAGGTGTATGTAGACTGGCTGGTGCAATCTTACTTCTGGTCACTCTTTTAGGAATAGTTGTATTTGCTGTATTTTCATATTACATGTGGTTTGGGGAGGAGATTTCTGTCTCACTTCTCATGCCGCCATCCTTTTTCAAATCCCCCTTGTTAACACATTGTCTTACACTCCTGCTCTCAGTTCGTAACTTGGCATTCAAGACTTTCAACATTTTTTTATTTTATTGCTCTTCAGTCACCCACATGGACTAAGTATTATAACCATATTGGGATACTGTTAATTTTGCTAACAGGTCAATTCTTTGTCTTTATGATTTTGCTTAGGCATATCGTCTTCTTGGAGTGGTTTGCTTTTTCTTAAACCTTTGTATTCAAATGTGCATTAACAGACTTCCAGGAAGATGGCGGTGTGAGCAGGGCGGCAGAAATCTCCTCCCAACACTATATTTATCAACGAAAACACAGAAAATACATCTACTCCTAAAAGAGAGACGAGAATACACAGGAAAGCGCACAGCGTGCAGTTACACCCGAGAGGACTCGGCACCCCAAGAGGCGGGTAAGATACGGAGCCGCGACCCGGCGGGACCCGAGCCCTCCCCCACCCCAGCGCACCGGCGGGAGGAGAGGATTCAGAGCCGGGAGGGAGTGGAAGCACACCCCGCGAAGTAGCCAGCCCCGGTGATCTGCATGGGGAGCGCTGACCCACATTGCGCAGTGCAGCGGAGATTGGAGAGACAGAGGGGCAGGATCTGAGCGGGGAACGCGCCAGGGTGCTTGCAGCAGGCTCCCGGGAAGGAAAAAAAAAGCGCGCGCTTTCTTCAGCGGGCTTAAAGAGACAGGAGCCCAGCGGAGGAGCCAGATCGCCCCAGCACACTCAGCCCAGCAGGCTGGGAGTCCTGGGGAGTTTCAGACGCCTTAGCTGGCGACTGAGGAAGCGTAGCCATACTTAACACTTCTCACTGAGATCAACAGCCTCCTATTCGTTCCCACCCCTGCCAGAGCGATAAAGGGCCCTGCGGAGCGGCACAGTCACAGCTGTGGAATAGTGGGGCAATAGCGCCACCCAGAGCATTCCCACAGAATCTACGTCTGGTGGGCATTTTTTTTTGTTTTTTTTGTTTTGTTTTGTTTTTTGTTTTGTTTTTGTTTTTTCTTTTCTTTCTTTTTTTTCTTTCTTTCTTTTTCTCTTTTTTTCTCTTTTTTTTTCTCTTTTATTTTTCTTCTCTTTTTAAAGTCTTAAAGAGCCCAGCTGACATACGTGGCAACTATCAGTGACCAAATTATACAGCCATGAAAAGACAGAGGAATATGGTTCAGACCAAAATCAACCAGACAACCCCAGAGAGGGAGTCTGAAGGGATGGAAATGCACAGCCTCCCTGAAAAAGAATTTAGAATAAAAGTCATTACCATGCTGATGGACCTACAGAGAAATGTGCAAGAGCTGAGGGAGGAAGTGAGGGAACTGAGGAAAGACAATACAGAAATCAGACAAGCGATCGACGGGCTTAACAGCAGAATGGATGAGATGCGAGAGACTGTTAATGGAATAGAAAACAGAGAACAGGAGTACAGAGCAGCTGAGGCAGAGAGAGATAAAAGGATTTCTAGGAATGAAAGAATATTAAGAGAACTGTGTGACCAATCCAAACGGAACAAAATTCGCATTATAGGAGTACCAGAGGAAGAAGAGAGAGAAAAAGGGATAGAAAGTCTCTTTGAAGAAATAATTGCTGAAAACTTTCCCTCGCTGGGGAAGGAAGTAGCCTCGCAGTCCACCGAAGCTCATAGATCTCCCAACACAAGGGACCCAAGGAAGACAACACCAAGACACATAATAATTAAGATGGCAAAGATCAAAGATAAAGACAGGGTATTAAAGGCAGCTAGAGAGAGAAAAAAGATCACCTACAAAGGAAAACCCATCAGACTATCATCAGACTTCTCAACAGAAACCTTACAGGCCAGAAGAGAATGGCATGATATATTTAACGTAATGAAACAGAAGGGCCTCGAACCAAGAATATTGTATCCAGCACGATTATCATTTAAATATGATGGAGGGATTAAACAATTTCCAGATAAACGAAAGTTAAGAGAATTTGCGTCTCATAAACCACCACTACAGGATATCTTAAATGGACTGCTCTAGATGGAAGCACACCTAAGGCTAAAAAGATGTCACCAGAGAAAAAAAATCATAGCAAAGAAAGCAGACCATCCAAATACTAACTAAAGGCAAAGAATAAAACACCTATTATAGAAAGAATGGAGGAGGAGGAATAAGAAGGGAGAGAAAGAAAGAAACATCAGACTGTGTTTACAATAACTTAACAAGAAAGTTAAGTTAGATTGTTAGATAGTAAAGAAGCAACCTTGAACCCTTGGTAACCACGAATCTAAAGCCAGCAATGGCAATAAGTACATACCTATCAATAATCACCCTAAATGTAAATGGACTGAATGCACCAATCAAAAGACACAGAGTAACAGAATGGATAAAAAAGCAAGACCCATCTATATGCTGCCTACAAGAAACTCACCTCAAATCCAAAGATATACACAGACTAAAAGTGAAGGGATGGAAAAAGATATTTCATGCAAACAACAAAGAGAAAAAAGCAGGTGTTGCAGTACTTGTATCAGACAAAATAGACTTCAAAACGAAGAAAGTAGCAAAAGATAAAGAAGGACATTACATAATGATAAAGGGGTCAGTCCAACAAGAAGATATAACCATTATAAATATATATGCACCCAACACAGGAGCACCAGCATATGTGAGACAAATACTAACAGAATTAAAGGAGGAAATAGACAGCAATGCATTCATCTTAGGAGACTTCAACACACCACTCACTCCAGAGGACAGATCAACCAGACAGAAAATAAGTAAAGACACAGAGGCACTGAACAACACACTAGAACAGATGGACCTAACAGACATCTACAGAACTCTACACCCAAAAGCAACAGGATACACATTCTTCTCAAGTGCACATGGAACATTTTCCAGAATAGACCACATACTAGGCCACAAAAGAACCTCAGTAAATTCAAAAATATTGAAATCCTACCAACCAACTTCTCAGATCACCAATGTATAAAACTAGAAATAAATTTTAGAAAGAAATCAAAAAGGCTCACAAATACATGGAGACTTAACAACACTCTCCTAATTAATCAATGGGATAACGACCAAATCAAAACAGAAATCAAAGAATATATGGACACTAATGACAACAACAACACAAAGCCACAACTTCTGTGGGACGCAGCAAAGGCAGTTCTAAGAGGAAAGTATATTGCAATCCAGGCCTATTTAAACAAGGAAGAACATTCCCAAATGAATAAAGACACAATTACTGAAATTGGAAAAAGAAGACCAAATGAGGCCCAAAGTCACCAGAAGGAGGGACATAATAAAGATTAGAGAAGAAATAAATAAAATTGAGAAGAATAAAACAATAGAAAAAATCAATAAAACCAAGAGCTGGTTCTTGAAAAAATAAACAAAATAGATAAACCCCTAGCCAGACTCATTAAGAGAAAAAGAGAATCTACACACATAAACACAATCAGAAATGAGAAAGGAAAAATCACGACAGACCCCACAGAAATACAAAAGAATCATAAGAGAATATTATGAGAATCTATATGCTAACAAGCTGGAAAACATAGAAGAAATGGACAACTTCTTAGAAAATACAACCTTCCAAGACTGACCAAACAAGAAACAGAAAAACTAAACAGACCAATCACCAGTGACGAAATCGAATTGGTAATCAAAAAACTACCCAAGAACAAACCCCTGGGCCTGATGGATTCACCTCTGAATTCTACCAGACATATAGAGAAGAAATAACACCGATTCTCCTTAAAGTTTTCCAAAAAATCGAAGAGGAGGGAATACTTCCAAACTCATTCTATGAAGCCAGCATCACTCTAATACCAAACCGGGCAAAGATCTCACCAAAAAAGAAAATTACAGACCAATATCCCTGATGAACGTAGATGCAAAAATACTCAACAAAATATTAGCAAATCGAATTCAAAAATACATCAAGAGGATCATACACCATGATGAAGTGGGATTCATCCCAGGGATGCAAGGATGGTACAACATTCGAAAATCCATCAACATCATCCACCACATCAACAAAAAGAAGAACAAAAACCACATGATCATCTCCATAGATGCTGAAAAAGCATTTGACAAAATTAAGCATCCATTCCTGATTAAAACTCTCAACAAAATGGGTATAGACGGCAAGTACCTCAACATCATAAAGGCTATATGACAAACCCACAGCTAACATCATACTTAACGGCGAGACGCTGAAAGCTTTTCATCTAAGATCGGGAACAAGACAAGGATGCCCACTCTCTCCATTGTTATTCAACATAGTACTGGAGGTCCTAGCCACAGCAATCAGACAAAACAAAGACATACAAGGAGATTGGTAAAGAAGAAGTCAAATTGTCACTATTTGCAGATGACATGATACTGTACATAAAAAACCGTAAAGATTCCATTCCAAAACTACTAGAACTAATATCTGAATTCAGCAAAGTTGCAGGATACAAAATTAACACACAGAAATCTGTTGCTTTCCTATACACTAATGATGAACTAACAGAAAGAGAAATCAGAAAAACAATTCCATTCACAAATGCATCAAAAAGAATAAAATACCTAGGAATAAACCTAACCAAGGAAGTGAAAGACCTGTAATCTGAAAACTACAAGACACTCCTAAGAGAAATTAAAGAGGACACTAACAAATGGAAATGCATCCCATGCTCTTGGCTAGGAAGAATAAATATTGTCAAAATGGCTATACTACCTAAAGCAATCTACAGATTCAATGCAACCCTATCAAACTACCAACAGCTTTCTTCAATGAACTGGAACAAATAATTCTAAAATTCATATGGAACCACAAAAGACCCCGAATAGCCAAATCAATCCTGAGAAGGAGGAATAAAACAGGGGGAATTACACTCCTGACTTCAAGCTCTACTACAAAGCCACAGTAATCAAGACAATTTGGTATTGGCACAAAAACAGACCCACAGACCAGTGGAACAGAATAGAAAATCCAAACATTAACCCGAACATATACAGTCAATTAATATTTGATAAAAGTGCCTTGGATATACAATGGGAGATGACAGCCTCTTCAGCAGCTGGTGTTGGAAAAACTGGACAGCTACATGTAAGAGAATGAAACTGGACTACTGTCTAGCCCCATACACAAAGGTAAACTCAAGGTGGATCAAAAACTTGAATGTAAGTCATGAAACCATAAAACTCTTAGAAAAAAACATAGGCAAAATCTCTTGGACATAAACATGAGTGACTTCTTCATGAACATATCTCCCCGGGCAAGGGAAACAAAAGCAAAAATGAACAAGTGGGACTATATCAAGCTGAAAAGCTTCTGTACAGCAAAGGATGCCATCAGTAGAACAAAAGACATCCTACAGTACTGGAGAATATATTCATAAATGACATATCCAATAAGGGGTTGACATCCAAATTATATAAAGAACTCATGCACCTTAACAAACAAAAAGCAAATAATCCAATTAAGAAATGGGCAGAGGACATGAATAGACACTTCTCTAAAGAAGAAATTCAGATGGCGAACAGGCACATGAAAAGATGCTCCACATCGCTAATCATCAGAGAAATGCAGATTAAAACCACAATGAGATAGCACCTCACACCAGTGAGGATGGCCAACATCCAAAACACAAACAACAACAAATGTTGGCGAGATGTGGAGAAAAGGGAACC
>JAVSCE010021465.1:0-10278 GCA_032199065.1 Smutsia gigantea
CGTACTCTCCTGCATTTACAATCTCAGGAGGTAGCCAAGGCGAGGAAGCCAGTGCCAGCCATTCACCTCCTGCTTCCGCGCCCAGAAGTGGAGGTCCACAAAGAGCCTGCAGAAGGGATGCCAGAAGAGAAGGAGGATCACGCAGAGCCCACGGGGCAGGATGATGAGAACAGAGACCCCCGTGGCAGTACGGATATGTCAACTACACCCAGGCCCCTAGACACCAGTGGAGTTTTCACCTCCGTGGAATACAGGCCTGGGCCTCTGGACCACCATCCTAGGCCCCCAGATGATGGCTCGAGTGAGACCACCCAGATGTCTCAGGTGAGCTCCTCCTCTAAAGACCGCATGGCCACCGCTTCCAACAGCCTTTCTGGAGATGTTCTGCCTCCTGTGATGCTTGGTCCCGAAGCAGCAGTGCTCTCTGACCCCAGCCCATGCTGTTCGCGGCTGCCAGAGACACCCACAGACAAAGTCCTGGATGAAGAACATCAGCTGAGCTCCGCAGACTCACCACCATCTGAGAAGAAGATGCATGGCACGAAGCCTGCAGTCATGCCGCCCAGGAGCTCTTTGCCAGGACCCGCCATCAACAGGCCCCGTAAGAGGAAATCATCCATGCCTCTGGTGCTCCCGCTGCCGCAGCCACTACCACTACCAGCGCCATGGGATCGCGGTGAGCTGCCCCCACCTCCCAAGATTCCTTGCTTAGCTGTTGCCCCAAACCTGGGCAAACTGGAGAAGAGCCCTGACCATCAGATGGACAGAGACTTGGGGGGTAAAACAGAGGTCATGGCCTCTGGCAGTGCCCCTCAGCCTGCCCCTTCCTCCTCCCCACCTGCCCCAGAGACTGCAGGCTCCCTGCCCTTGACCACTCCTACTTCAGAGGTCCCTGCAGTGGGACTTCCACCTAAGGAGAAGAAGAGCCTTTGTCATTCATTCACAGCTACAATCCCGCCTACTTCTAATGTCCCCGCACTTCCCAGCACCTCTGCCACCCCCTTGCAGCAGTACTCCTGTCCGATGAAGTCACCCTCACCAATGTGCACAGATTCTCCTGCTCCTTGCTTCTTGCCCACCCCTGTTCAAGTGCCTGCCCTCAATAACTCTGGTCTTGCAGTCCCATCAATAACGTACATTGCAGTTCTTCCTACCACAGCCGCCCAGCCTCCCCCTTCCCATATTGCTGTCTGCACTTCTACCCAAGGCTCCATAGGTACCTATGCAAATCCTACGTATGAAGACATGGATACAGCACTGCCTTCCCAGGCTGTAATTTTCCATCCTCCCTCTGTCTCTGGGACAAGTCGTTTCATGGCTCCCAAGTTACCTCCTGGATCACAGACCAAGCCAGGCACTGGCCATACACCTTCAGTGCATGTCTCGACGTCTTCACATTCGAAAAAAGCTGGCAGAAAAAATCCAAATTCCACCCATATCTGTAAACGAACAATGCCAGTTCCAAGCACTCTTTGGAAGGCTCTGTATGGCCAGAGCATAGCTGCCCGAAAGGGACAGGCAAATGCCGTGATGGCACCCCCTGCAGCCTCTACGGAAGGGGGAACACCAGGGCACAGTGTACCTGCTCTAGGAGCCATTCATCCACAGAAGTCATCCAAAAGAGTACGTTTCGCTTCTATGCCTCCTCCCCAGTCATCCAAGAGGAGATGTGACAATCCCATGCCTCCTCCTCAGTCATCCCAGAGATGTGACACACCCATGCCTCCTCCTCAGTCATCCAAAGGGAGATGTGACACTCCCATGCCTCTTCCTCAGTCATCCAAGGGGAGATGTGACTCTCCTATGCCTCCTCCTCAGTCATCCAAGAGGAGATGTGACTCTCCCATGCCTCCTCCTCAGTCAACCAAGAGGAGATGTGACTCTCCCATGCCTTCTCCCATGCCTCCTCCTCAGTCATCCAAGAGGAGATGTGACTCTCCCATGCCTCCTCCTCAGTCATCCAAGCGGAGATGTGACAAACCTACGCCTCCTCCTCAGTCATTAAGAGGAGATGCGACATTCCTAGGCCTCCTCCTCAGTCATCCAAGTTGAGATGTGTCGCTCCTATGCCGCCTCCTAATGAGTCATCCAAGAAGAGAAGTGACACGCTTACGCCTCATCCTCATTCATCCAAGGGGAGATGCGACATGCCTACGCCTCCTCCTCAGTCATCCAAGAGGAGAAGATGTGACACTCCTACACCTCCTCCTCAGTCATCCAAGGGGAGATGTGACACTCTTACACCTCCTCCTCAGTCATTCAAGAGGAGATGTGACACTAATACGCCTCCTCCTCAGTTATCCAAGGGGAGATGTGACACTCCTCCGCCTCCTCCTCAGTCATCCGAAGGGAGATGTGAAACTTCGATGCCTCGTCAGTCATCTAAGGGGAGATGTGACAATCTTACGCCTCCTCCTCAGTCATCCAAGGGGAGATGTGACACGGCTACACTTCCTCTTCAGTCATCCAAGAGGAGAAGATGTGACACTCCTACACCTCCTCCTCAGTCATCCAAGGGGAGATGTGACACTGCTACACCTACTCCTCAATCATCCATGGGGAGATGTGACACTTCGACACTTCCTCAGTCATCCAAGGAGAGATGTGACTCTTCAACGCATCATCAGTCATCCAAGGGGAGATGGGACACTCCTTCGCCTCCTCCTCAGTCATGCAAGAAAAGAGGTGACACTGCTACACTTCCTCCTCACTCATCCAAGGGAAGATGTGACACTCCTACGCCTTCTCAGTCATCCAAAGTGAGACGTGACACTTCGATGCTTCCTCAGTCATCCAAGGGGAGACGTGACACCTCGACGCCTCATCAGTCATCCAAGATAAGATGTGACACTGCTGTGCCTCTTCCTCAGACATCCAAGGGGAGATGTGACACTGGTACACCTCCTCCTCTGTCATCCAAGGGGAGATGTGACACACATAGTCCTCCTCCTCAGTCACCCAAAGGAAGATGTGACACTCCTACACCTCCTCACTCATCCAAGGGGAGATGTGACACTCCTACGCCGCCTGCTCAGTCATCCAAGGGGAGACGTGACACTTCGACGCCTCCTCAGTCATCCAAGGGGAGATGTGACACTGCTGCACTGCCTCCTCAGTCATCCAAGGGGAGATGTGACATTCTTATGCTGCCTCTTCAGTCATCCAAGGGCAGATGTGACACTCCTACACCTCCCCATCAGTCATCCAAGAGGACATGTGACATTCCTACACCTCTTCCTCAGTCATCCAAGAGGAGAAGATGTGACACTCCTACACCTCCTCCTCAGTCATCCAAGGGGAGATGTGACACTAATACGCCTCCTCCTCAGTTATCCAAGGGGAGATGTGACACTCCTCCGCCACGTCCTCAGTCATCCAAAGGGAGATGTGAAACTTCGACGCCTCGTCAGTCATCTCAGGCGAGATGTGACAATCCTACGCCTCCTCCTCAGTCATCCAAGGGGAGATGTGACACGGCTACACTTCCTCCTCAGTCATCCAAGAGGAGAAGATGTGACACTCCTACACCTCCTCCTCAGTCATCCAAGGGGAGATGTGACACTAATACGCCTCCTCCTCAGTTATCCAAGGGGATATGTGACACTCCTCCGCCTCCTCCTCAGTCATCCAAAGGGAGATGTGAAATTTCGACACCTCGTCAGTCATCTAAGGCGAGATGTGACAATCCTACGCCTCCGCCTCAGTCATCCAAGGGGAGATGTGACACGGCTACACTTCCTCCTCAGTCATCCAAGAGGAGAAGATGTGACACTCCTACACCTCCTCCTCAGTCATCCAAGGGGAGATGTGACACTTCGACGCCTCCTCCTCAGTCATCCATGGGGAGATGTGACACTGCTACACCTACTCCTCAGTCATCCAAGGGAAGATGTGACACTCCTACGCCTCCTCAGTCATCCAAGGGGAGACGTGACACTTCGACACTTCCTCAGTCATCCAAGGGGAGATGTGACAGTTCGACACTTCCTCAGTCATCCAAGGAGAGATGTGACTCTTCAACGCCTCATCAGTCATCCAAGGGGAGATGGGACACTCCTTCGCTTCCTCCTCAGTCATCCAAGAAAAGATGTGACACTGCTACACTTCCTGCTCACTCATCCAAGGGAAGATGTGACACTCCTACGCCTTCTCAGTCATCCAATGGGAGACGTGACACCTCGACGCCTCATCAGTCATCCAAGTTGAGATGTGACACTCTTGTGCCTCCTCAGACATCCAAGGGGAGATGTGACACTGCTCCACCTACTCCTCAGTCATCCATGGGGAGATGTGACACTTCGACACTTCCTCAGTCATCCAAGGAGAGATGTTGCTCTTCAACGCCTCATCAGTCATCCAAGGGGAGATGTGACACACATAGTTCTCCTCCTCAGTCACCCAAAGGGAGATGTGACACTCTTACACCTCCTCACTCATCCAAGGGGAGATGTGACACTATTACGCCTCCTCCTCAGTTATCCAAGGGGAGATGTGACACTCCTCCACCGCGTCCTCAGTCATCAAAAGGGAGATGTGAAACTTCGATGCCTCGTCAGTCATCTAAGGCGAGATGTGACAATCCTACACCTCCTCCTCAGTCATCCAAGGGGAGATGTGACACGGCTACACTTCCTCCTCAGTCATCCAAGAGGAGAAGATGTGACACTCCTACACCCCCTCCTCAGTCATCCAAGGGGAGATGTGACACTAATACGCCTCCTCCTCAGTTATCCAAGGGGAGATGTGACACTCCTCCGCCTCCTCCTCAGTCATCCAAAGGGAGATGTGAAACTTCGACGCCTCATCAGTCATCTAAGGCGAGATGTGACAATCCTACGCCTCCTCCTCAGTCATCGAAGGGGAGATGTGACACGGCTACACTTCCTCCTCAGTCATCCAAGAGGAGAAGATGTGACACTCCTACACCTCCTCCTCAGTCATCCAAGGGGAGATGTGACACTTCGATGCCTCCTCCTCACTCATCCATGGGGAGATGTGACACTGCTACACCTACTCCTCAGTCATCCATGGGGAGATGTGACACTCATACGCCACCTCAGTCATCCAAGTGGAGACGTGACACTTCGACACTTCCTCAGTCATCCAAGGGGAGATGTGACAGTTCGACACTTCCTCAGTCATCCAAGGAGAGATGTGACTCTTCAACGCCTCATCAGTCATCCAAGGGGAGATGGGACACTCCTTCGCTTCCTCCTCAGTCATCCAAGAAAAGATGTGACACTGCTACACTTCCTGCTCACTCATCCAAGGGAAGATGTGACACTCCTACGCCTTCTCAGTCATCCAATGGGAGACGTGACACTTCGACGCCTCCTCAGTCATCCAAGGGGAGACGTGACACCTCGACGCCTCATCAGTCATCCAAGTTGAGATGTGACACTCTTGTGCCTCCTCAGACATCCAAGGGGAGATGTGACACTGCTACACCTACTCCTCAGTCATCCATGGGGAGATGTGACACACATAGTCCTCCTCAGTCATCAATGGGGAGATGTGACACTGCTACACCTACTCCTCAGTCACCCATGGGGAGATGTGACACTTCGACACTTCCTCAGTCATCCAAGGAGAGATGTTGCTCTTCAACGCCTCATCAGTCATCCAAGGGGAGATGGGACACACATAGTCCTCCTCCTCAGTCACCCAAAGGGAGATGTGACACTCCTACACCTCCTCACTCATCCAAGGGGAGATGTGACACTCCTACGCCACCTGCTCAGTCATCCAAGGGGAGACGTGACACTTCGACGCCCCCTCAGTCTTCCAAGGGGAGATGTGACACTGCTGCACTGCCTCCTCAGTCATCCAAGGGGAGATGTGACATTCCTACGCTGCCTCTTCAGTCATCCAAAGGGACGCGTGACACTTCGACGCCTCATCAGTCATCCAAGGGGAGATGTGACACTCCTATGCCTTCTCCTCAGTCATCCAAGGGGAGATGTGACAGTGCTACACCTCCTACTCAGTCACCCAAGGGGAGATGCCACACTCCCATGCCTCCTCTCCGACATCAAAGGGGAGACGCGACACTCCTATGCCTCCTCCTCCTCAGTCACCCAATGAGAGACGTGACACTCCTGTGCCTCCTCCTTCTCTGTCATCCAAGGAGAGACGCGACATTTCTATGCCTCATCCTCCTCAGTCATCCAATGGGAGACTTGACACTCCTTTGCCACCCTCTCCTCGGTCATCCAAGGGGAGATGTGACACTACTATGCGTCCTTTTCAGTCATCCAAGAGGAGAAGTGAAACTCCTATGCCTCCTCCTCTTCAGTCATCCAACGGTAGACGCGACTCTCCTATGCCTCCTCCTCTTCAGTCATTCAACGGGAGACGTGACACACCTATGCCTCCTCCTCCTCCGTCATCCAAGGGGAGACACGACACTCCTATGGCTCCTCCTCCTCTGTCATCCAAGTGGAGAGGCGACACTCCTACGGCTCCTCCTCCTCCTCAGTCATTCAAGGGGAGACGTGACACTCCTATGGCTCCTCCTCCTCCGTCATCCAAGGGGAGACGTGACACTCCTATGGCTCCTCCTCCTCAGTCATCCAAGGGGAGACGCGACACTCCTATGGCTATTCCTCCTCAGTCATCCAAGGGGAGATGCGACACTCCTATGGCTCCTCCTCCTCTGTCATCCAAGGGGAGACGCGACACTCCTATGGCTCCTCATCCTCAGTCATCCAAGGGGAGACGCGACACTCCTATGGCTCCTCCTCCTCAGTCATCCAAGGGGAGACACGACACTCCTATGGCTCCTCCTCCTCTGTCATCCAAGGGGAGACGTGACACTCCTATGGCTCCTCCGCCTCTGTCATCCAAGGGGAGACGCGACACTCCTATGGCTCCTCATCCTCAGTCATCCAAGGGGAGACGCGACACTCCTATGGCTCCTCATCCTCAGTCATCCAAGGGGAGACGCGACACTCCTATGGCTCCTCCTCCTCAGTCATCCAAGGGGAGACGCGACACTCCTATGGCTCCTCCTCCTCAGTCATCCAAGGGGAGACGCGACACTCCTATGCCTCCTCCTGCTCTGTCATCCAAGCGGGGATTTGACACTCCTATGGCTCCTCCCCCTCAGTCATCCAAGGGGAGACGCGAGAATCCTAGGTCTCCTCCCCAGTCATCCAAGGGGAGACGTGACATTCCCAGGCCTCCGCCTCTGTCAACCAAGGGGAGACGTGACACTCCAATGCCTCCTCCTCAATCATCCAATGGGAGATGGGACACTCCCATGCCTCTGCATCAGTCATCCAAAGGGAGAAACAACACTACTCAAGTCCGCCTCAGTCATCCAAGGGGAGACACGACATTCCCATGCATCTTATCAGTCATGCAAGGGGAAACGCGGCACTCCCAGGCTTCCTCCCCAGTCATCCAAGGGGAGACGCGACACTACCATGCCTCCTCCTCCTCTGTCATCCAAGGGGAGAGGGGACACTCCTATGCTTCCTCCTCTACAGTCATCCAAGGGGACACACGACAATCCTATGCCTCCTCCGCCTCAGGCATCCAAGGGGAGACACGTCACTCCTATGCCTCCTCCTCTTCAGTCATCCAAGGGGAGGCGTGACACTCCTATGCCTCCTCTTCCTCTGTCATCCAAGGAGAGCCATGACACTCTGATGCCTCCACCTCCTCAGACATCCAAGGGGAGACGCGACACTCCTATAGCTCCTCCTCCTCAGTCATCCAAGGAGAGGTGTGACACTCCGGTGCCTCTCCCTCCTCAGTCATCCAAGGGGAGATGCAACACAACTATGCCTCTGGCTCCTCAGTCATCCACAGGGAGACGTGACACAACTATGCCTCCTCCTTTTCAGTCATCCAAGGGGACACACGACACTACTATGCCTCCTAGTCCTCAGTCATCCAAGGGGAGACACGACACTCCTATAGCTCCTCCTCCTCAGTCATCCAAGGAGAGGTGTGACACTCCGGTGCCTCTCCCTCCTCAGTCATCCAAGGGGAGATGCAACACAACTATGCCTCTGGCTCCTCAGTCATCCACAGGGAGACGTGACACAACTATGCCTCCTCCTTTTCAGTCATCCAAGGGGACACACGACACTACTATGCCTCCTAGTCCTCAGTCATCCAAGGGGAGGCACGACACACCTATGTCTCCTCTTCCTCCTCCCTCATTCAAGGGAACACATGACACTCCTATGCCTCGTCCTACTCAGGCATCCAAGGGAAGACGTGACACACCTATGCCTCCTCTTCCTCCTCAGTCATCCGAGGGGAGACACGACACTCCTATGCCTCCTCCTCCTCCGTCATCCAAGGGGAGACGTGACACTCCTATGGCTCCTCCTCCTCTGTCATCCAAGGAGAGGGTTGACACTCCGATGCCTCCACCTCCTCATTCATCAAAGGGGAGACCCGACACTCCTATGTCTCCTCCTCCTCTGTCATCCAAGGGGAGACGTGACACAACTATGCCTCCTCCTCCTCAGTCATGCAAGGGGAGACGCGACACACCTATGCCTCCTCTTCCTCCTCCGTCATCCAAGGGAACACACGACACTCCTATGCCTCGTCCTACTCAGGCATCCAAGGGAAGACGTGACACACCTATGCCTCCTCTTCCTCCTCCGTCATCCAAGGGAACACACGACACTCCTATGCCTCGTCCTACTCAGGCATCCAAGGGAGGACGTGACACACCTATGCCTCCTCCACCTCCTCAGGCATCCAAGGGGAGACATGGCACAATTATGCCTCCTCCTCCTCAGTCATCCAAGGGGAGACGTGACACACCTATGCCTCCTCCTCCTCCGTCATCTAAGGGGAGACGCGACATTCCTATGCCACAGCCTCCTCCTCTGTCATCCAAGGGGAGATGCGACAGAACTATGCCTCCGGCTCCTCAGTCATGCAAGGGGAGACGTGACGCTCCTATGGCTCATCCTCCTCAGTCATTCAATTGGAGACGCGACACTCCAGTGCCTCCTCATCTTCAGTCATCCAAGGGGAGACGTGACACTCCCATGGCTCCTCCTGTTCTGTCATTCAAGCGGAGACGCGACACTGCCATGCATCCTCCTTCTCTGTCATCCAAGGGGAGACGTGACACTCCTATGGCTCCTCCTCCTCAGTCATCCAAGGGGAGAGGCGACACTCCTATGGCTCCTCCTCAATCATCCAATGGGACTGGCGACACTCCTATGGCTCCTCCTCCTCTGTCATCCAAGGGGAGAGGCGACACTCCTATGGCTCCTCCTCCTCTGTCATCCAAGGGGAGAGGCGACACTCCTATGGCTCCTCCTCCTCTGTCATCCAAGTGGAGAGGCGACACTCCTATGGCTCCTCCTCCTCTGTCATCCAAGGGGAGACGTGACACTCCTATGGCTCCTCCTCCTCAGTCGTCCAAGGGGAGAAATGACACTCCTATGGCTCCTTCTCCTCAGGCATCCAAGGGGAGAGGCGACACTCCTATGGCTCCTCCTCCTCTATCATCCAAGGGGAGACGTGACACTCCTATGGCTCCTCCTCCTCAGTCGTCCAAGCGGAGAAGTGACACTCCTATGGCTCCTTCTCCTCAGGCATCCAAGGGGAGAGGCGACACTCCTATGGCTCCTCCTCCTCTGTCATCCCAGGGGAGAGGCGACACTCCAATGGCTCCTCCTCCTCTGTCATCCAAGGGGAGAGGCGACACATCTATGGCTCCTCCTCCTCAGTCATCCAACGGGAGAGGCGAAACTCCTATGGCTCCTCCTCTGTCATCCAAGGGGAGACACGACACTCCTGTGGCTCCTCCTCCTCAGTCATCCAAGGGGAGACGTGACACTCCTATGGCTCCTCCTCCTCCATCATCCAAGCAGAGAGGCGACACTCCTATGACTCCTCCTCCTCTGTCATCCAAGGGGAGACGTGACACTCCTATGGCTCCTCCTCCTCTGTCATCCAAGGGGAGACGTGACACTCCTATGGCTACTCCTCCTCAGTCATCCAAGGGGAGACGTGACACTCCTATTGCTCCTTCTCCTCAGTCATCCAAGGGGAAAGGCGACACTCCTATGGCTCCTCCTCCTCTGTTATCCAAGGGGAGACGCGACACTGCCATGCATCCTCCTTCTCTGTCATCCAAGGGGAGACGAGACACTCCTATGGCTCCTCCTCCTCTGTCATCCAAGAGGAGAGTCGACAATCCTATGGCTCCTAATCCTCTGTCATCCCAGGGGAGAGGCGACAATCCTATGGCTCCTCCTCCTCAGTCATCCAACGAGAGGCGTGACACTCTGATAC